>QQXO01000067.1:0-90019 GCA_003709845.1 Chaetothyriales sp. CBS 134916
GACACCCCATTACCCACGCGCAAATCCGAGAATTTGTCCTTCTTTTACTGCGATCTACAAATCAACCCGAAGTACTTGGGAAGAAGTGGGTATCCCGATTTATCCAGCGCAATGAAGCTCTTGCAACCAAGATAGGGCAAAGGATTGATGCCCAGCGTGTTAATAATACCAATATAAACACTTTACAAGCCTGGTTTACAAAGCTTGAGGCCCTTATAATCAAGCTTCATCTCTCACCTACTAATCTATACAATTGTGATGAAACTGGAATAGCTCTTAGTGTTTATATAAATACCCAGGTTATAGGAACCTCCAAGACACGTAAAACACGTGTTAAACAGCCAGAAAATCGCGAGTAGGTGTTAATAATTAAGTGTATTTCTGTAACTAGCAAGAAATTATACCCCTTAGTCATTTTCAAAGCAAAAAGTGCCCTTTAAGCCAATTGGTTTCCTGAAAATCCACCAGATTTTCTCTATACTCACTCTGAAAATGGCTGGACATCAAATAGTACTTGTTGCAAGTGGTTAACAGAGGTATTCCTTCCAGAAACTATACCAGAACCACCTGCACCTCGCCTACTTCTTGTTGATGGCCATGGTAGCCATTGCACTGTCGAATTCATGAAGATTTGCTGGGAAAACTAGGTCTGGCCCTTCTATTTGCATCCTTATACTTCTCATATCTGCCAGCCTTTGGATTTGTCTTGTTTTTTATTTATCAAGAGCAAATACCGCCAGCAAATTGCAGATCTTGCTAGATTTGATGATTCTCTACCAATTAAGAAGCTACGATTTGTACAATTCTATAAAGATACACGCAATTCAGGCCTCAAATTGGAGTATATTCTAGCAGGTTGGAAAGCTAGTGGTATTTATCCCTGGCGCCCGTCCAAGGTCCTACAATCATCCCAGGTTATTCCAAGCCTAAATACCTGTCCTACAACACCTATAGAGCCTCTATCAACTGTCGGAATAGCAGGAAATATTTATATTACAACACCTGCTAATGCAAAGCAATTACAGACATAAGCCAGGACTATTTTGCGCAGCAATCCTTCTGAATGAGTAATCCGCCTACTATTTGCCAAAACAAGCAAGACATTGTCGACGCTATAGTTTAAAGCAGCTAATCAAGAGCTTCTGCTTACAAAGCAAGCTAAAATTGTTGACGAATACCGTGCAAAGAAACGTAAACAGGTTACAATAGATGTAAATGAGCAATTTGCAGGTATTGAAGAGATAGTTGCTGCGCAGGAGAAGGCCAAGCACCTCCAAGCGGAATAGGAACAGCAAGATAGGGAAAAAGAGGCTCGTGAGCAAGCAGAGATCATTCTGCAGCAGCAAATGGAGCAATTCCAGCAGGTTTGGCACGCTTGCGAGCGTTTTTGACGGTATAGGAGGTATCGGCGTCGAGTTGGTGGTGTGGAAAATTGGTGGTGCGCTTCCTGGGCGGTGCGATTCCTGGGTCGCTAGCTTAGCTTCTTGAATGCATAGATATCTGATCCAATCAATCTTCTCCCTTGTTTCACCTTCCCCTACATGCCAACAATCAATGGAAACTTAGCCAAAGTAATGAATGCCTGCTCCCTGTGTCTCCGATGCCATCTGGACATAGGACAATATGTAGAGTCAAGGCTGTTTTCTTGAGAAGAGCTGGCAATATAGTGACCACAGATCATGTTGTATGTGTTAGAAATAGCAAAAAGGTGGCCAATTTGATGCGCATTGTTATGACCTTTTTGCTGATAGCAAGCAGCTTTACTGTAAGTATTTGCACCGGAGATTACTGGTTGTTCCAAGAATAGGTGTCGAGCCATATTCCAACAGCCTGCCTTGGCAGAAAGAGCGCTAGTGGCTGTAGAAATTGAGGATTGACAGAATGATCTAGAATCATCATAAGCAGCAGTTGATTGTAGGCAGCAGACAATAATACTGTCCTGAGTACCACCACTGCGGTTTCTCTGCATAAGGCCGAGGATTATGTTATCTGATCCGGCAAGATGCCAAAGAAGACGTCTACTAATGCAGCAAATTGTCTGGCCAGTTTTCCAGGGCCTGTCAATAAAATATCGTCAGATTCTGGTGATTATTGATATTTCTAATCGCTATATGAATGATATTGATCTTGCTAACTAACTAAGGCATTCATTTACCTACCAGAGACCTCAACAACTCCGCTAGTTGCGGCCAATGCTTTTTAGCTATTCGGTATCTATACTAACAATTCATGTCTCATTTGGCAGCGTTTTGCTAATAAATCAAAACAAGAAGTGGCTGAGAGCATGAGGAATTCCAAGAGAGTTTGATACGGAGCCTTATTGGTATGGATAGCACACTACCTGTCTACGATTTCGCATCGAATCACGCCCCGGCATCAATTAGAGAGCAGAGACACAGTTCTTGGAGTGCTAGATATCCAACGGAGTGCTATCAAGGAGTCGGCCTTCACAGAAAAGTGCGTGGTGAGGTGGTAAATGAGGCAAGGCCTACAAGGGTGCGCCTCAGGCAGGTTCGTACGATTTGTGTGGCTTGCGATGTCTCGCTCTGTGACGACAGAGACTGTCTCCATCAGTGGCATGCTTTGGTACATAATAATTGAGAGTGACATGTCATCTATGCTGTGGAATTGAGCTCTTCATCCTCTGAACAATGCATGCCAAGACCTCGGCAACCACACCAACCGCGCAGGGGATGATTACGAAAAACGGTGAACCGAGGGGGGATCGACAATTGCCTGTTTTGGACACAGTTGCCTGTGCCCTGGATCGTGAGTGCCAAGGCTGGGGTAGAGTGGAGTAACCCTGCGGCGCGTGAGTGGTGTCAGGCCTATCAGACTTCGCCCAACGAATCTTAGTCTGGGAAAATAACAGGCTCCGGTATGACCAGCTCCCGTCCCTGTCAACCGAATCTTTCTTCTCTTCTGCCTGAACAACTATCTACAACCACCGACGACCCTGGGAATCGCACATCGCCGTGGCGGGCTTGAGCCAGACCAAACCAGGCCCTTTGATTGACGTGTTGTAACCAGATCATTTAGCACAGTACAGGCCTAGGCAGCTCTATTAAGACCTCCCCCAGCTCCACTACATCGCGTCTTGTCATCGCGTCTTGTCACCGCCTCTTCATCAGCACCACACAATTAAAAAGATAAGTCTCATCACCTCGACATCATCACCAAAAATCCTGTATTTGATGTTCTTGCCAAGTAATTGGCAGTATATCTTGCCTCTCCGTGACCAGTCTCCGTCTTAGCCAACTAGGCCCCGTTTTGCCCGATTTCAGATCGTCAATGGCCCCCACGATCATCCTGGCGGGAGCTCCCGAACCAGCAAGGCTTGATTGGAGCGAGAAGGAAATGCAGCCTGCTACCCACGTTGAGTACGTGCCCGAACCTCAGGATTCATCCGCAAATGATGCCAGCGTCAAGCCCGAGATTCCAAAATGGCGTCAGATGGCAACCGACAGACTCCAAATACGGTCCATATTGCCCAAGCTCAGCCTCGATTCTCCCTCGCCTAGCCCGTCAGATACTCAAACCACAGAGTTCTTTAGCCCCTCCGACTTCATCGGGATGGAATCGCCAAGCAGTGAGATAAGCTGTGGCGAATCTCAGCCCTCTGGAGCTTCCGCTGAATCGACATCCGAAGCCTTAAATGAATTTTATGACCTTTCTTTCACTGTACACACCGCCTTACCTTCCTCTCAGCTTGGCGAGATCTCCGAGGTCGCCCCTGGCACACCCATTTATGAAAGCAGCGAGGAAATGTTCCCATCAACATCAGAGCGTCCAGGCGGTATCATGAGATCTCCTTCACAGCGAAGGCTGAGTGCAGCGCCGAGGCCGAATATTTTGACAGATTTGTCCACAATTCCGAACGCAAACTACCTATTCTCAATCCAGCCTCAAACTATGACCATCAATCTCATTGTGGGTATCTTGTCAATTTCACCGACAAGGAAGGTCACCACTGGAAGACAGTATGGCCGCCCACTCGAGGTCGAGTTCATTGAGTTGATGGTGGGCGATAACACCAAAACTGGCTTCAATATTACCATGTGGTTGCCCAAGGAAATGCACGTGAATTGGAAAGACGGAGCCAATGCCATGCCGGAAGGATCGCGCAGTGAGCTGCGTCGGAAGCTAAAGATGCTCCGACCCAGAGACGTGGTCATGCTCCAAAATGTCGCCCTCAGCTCCTATCGTGGCAAAGTCCATGGCCAGAGCCTTCGGAAAGATGTCACCAAGATTGATCTGCTCTTCCGTCGTCCAATCGATGACTCTGATCCAGAAGGAATATACCGAGCGTCTAACCTGCGCAACCCTATTGACCCTCAAATCAAAATGGTCAAGGCCGTGCGTGACTGGCTGCTAGACTTTGTTGGAGATGGGAAAAAGAAGAAGGGCCACAGGTTGCTCCCAGTAGACACACCATGAACCACGCCAGCATGGTGGCTAGGGGGAACAATTCGAGCCCTAAGAACGTCGGTGGGGAGGAAAGGACTTGATACCTTCGAGACAGGAGCCTGACCAAGACGAGGATGTAACACTAGCACATTGGATTCATCACGCATATTGCGGCCATCATGAGCGATGAGATGTGAGCGTCTGACATTACCACTAGCTTAATATGTATCAAATCTAATGACTTTCACCTGCTTGGTTGACTCTGACGTAGTAGTCTTGCTCCCCACTTTCTCACTTCACCTTACGGGAGGAACGATCTCGGTATGCAGTCCGCTTTTGAGGAGTTTACGAGGTCTAGAAACAGATCGCATCCACACTGCTTAGTGAGTCGAAGAGGGAAGGTCAACATAATAGACTTCGCTGCCTACTTAGCATGGTTAGCACGGCGATGCTTTCTCGACCTGGATATCAGCACCCCAGGCCCCACCATTACGTGCTTCGTTCGACCCTGCTCTAGAAACGGCGAAGCTGACTCACCAGTCATTCACACGGTGCCTCGGTGTTTCTCCTTCGCTAATAATCGGGTATGCCTGCTATACTTTGGCGTTGCCACACGTCTTCATTGTAGCCTCCTAGACACGGGAAAAACAACACGTAAGACGCTACCGGGTTTCAGTGGCAAGCCAAGACTGTTCGACTGTGTCCGCATCAAATCAAAGGAAGCCATGTATTTGTTGCCAAGAGCAAAACCGCTCCTCTCCGTGCTTCACAGGCCCTTCGGCCCAACTTACCAACAGACAGGTCGAATCATTGCGCCGTAAATCCAGCCACGGGCGAGGTGATTCAGCTTCGATAGGCTCTTGAAGACAATCCCTACTACCTTACCCAATGTCACAATCAGCTTTCTTGCATGACAGGCTTGCTGGCGGAGTAACGTTGGCCTGCAGAAAAGAGCCATCGCCCAGATCGGAGCTCATCTATTGAGGCATATTTTGCGTCACTAGTCATGCTGCGCCCTCAAGCAGCTAGATTACCCAGGTGGGCTCTTTTGTTCAAAATAGGTTGTGTTGAATAGCCATGAACCAAGTACTCTTATTAGTAAAATCCTGAGCTTTTCGCTGACTCCCCCACCACCTGCGCCAAACATGGATTTCCTCAAGAAGGCCCAGAAGAAGATGAAGGAGCTCATGGATGATGACGACGGAAAGAAAGACCAACTGGGTATCTCAAGTAGTAAGGCGCCTAACAATAATGCCAAATTGACCTCCCATGAAAGCTGATTTCTTCGACAGACCCCAGCCATGGCTATGGCGACGGCCAGTCCAAGAACCAGCAGCCCCAGCATAGTTACTACGGTGCACCACCGCCGCCTCAAGGCCAGTATGGCCAATCGCCTGTGCCTTCTCTGCCTCCTGGATGGCTGGCTCAATGGGACCAAAACAGCCAACGATACTATTTTGTTGAGCAAGCCACGGGTCGCACACAATGGGACCCCCCTGTGGCATCATATGGAGCACCATCGGGGCATGGACATAACCAGCAGGGGCAAAAAGGACCTAGTGGTAGCACTCTTGCGGCAGGTGCCGGCGGCTTGGCCGTCGGTGCAATTGGAGGAGCCATACTGGCCCATGAACTGAGTGGGTGACAGCTCCCCCATTGCCTTTGCCCCACATTAACCAGACACGATTAGCTGAAAACTCTGACGACGAGCACCGTTCGGCTGCCACGTATGGCGCGCCAGCAGGAGCTCCGTACCAAGCTTCGATGCCGCCGCCAGCAGGAGATCCGTACCAAGCCTCGATGCCGCCGCCAGTTCCTGATGAGACGGCAGACGGCAGCTCTATGTCGAGTAGTGATCGCGAAGAGATTGAGGAGAAGCGAGAGGAACTGGAAGAGGCCCAACAGGAGTACAATGAAGCTGTTGAAGAGGGCTATGATGATTAAGCGCGACCTATGTAGACTGCCGTCTTCCAACATTAATGACAGGTTGTCTCGCTTTCCATGTGTGGCCGCTGCTAACGGCGCGAGGCAGACCTCAGGACTGTGGTGTGATTATGTTGTATATGAGATGGTTCAATAGGAACCGTGTATGACACGAGACACAACAAGCAAGTCGCTGATCTGCTTCGGAACGGCACGCACCCAACCTAGCGTCAGGGGTAGTGCCTGCATTGACACTTCTTGCATCGGAGAACTCGACGCTCTATATAGGCACCAAACTCTATGCCACAGTTTCGACATTTTTCGTGCTCCCTGAGCAATTTGACCATATCATCGCAGTTCGTTATCAAGGCCTCCTCTCTTCGCCTTAGATCTCGAATGGCCGTACGCGCATCTACCATGTCAGCTTGCAACGCATCGAGTGCTTCCTTCACGGTGTTCAGGCTTTTAAACTGCGACAATAACAAATGCCAAGCTACAGGTTCGTGCTCTCGAAGCAACCTGCCTAGCTCTCCGTTCTCCCGAATGTGCCGTGAATTCTCTGCACAAAGAGAAACGATTTCAGCCCTCAGTCCATACCCACCATCACTGCCATGATTAAATACTCGGGCAAATGGTTGAAGAAAAGCACCAGCCCTGAAATTTCCGCTCACTAAAATAGAAAATTTATATGTCGAATTTTGCATCAGCTCATCAACACTCAAATATTTAGCGAGTAAGTAGACATTCGCATGTATCATGAGCTCCTGCGACTGTTGAATAGTATCCGGCGAGATTCGATTGCCAGACGCATCAGCGTCGTCATCAGGTCCCGCTTTAGCTTCACTTGGTTTAGAGTCGTAGTCGTTAGTGTACAAGAATTCTAACACTCTCCCAAAGGTGTCGGCGCTCTCTTCCGAGAGGGACCCACTGCCTTCTAGTCTTTCCTGCATGTTTGTCAACTCCACAGTGGGACACTTGAGAAGCTAGCTGTCTACCTTGAAATTGCTGGTGCAGAGCCGATGCAATACTGGTGATTGAGGACAAATGACACTCCGATGGACCTTGAACTGTCGTCCTTCGACAGTAATGGTGTAGTCGGAAAACTCCCCCGTGCGTAGTAGATGCCTCTGTCGCTCTAGATGACTCATTGTTATGATGGCTTTGACGATGACAACAGGTTACAAGCACTGAAGGAGGGGCACGTTTATCCTTTGAGGCTGAGCCGCTAATGCAATCATTTTCAAACTCCACTGCAACTTATTATTACTGCACTATTATAAGAAAGTTCGTTTGCTTGGCGCCGTTCGGCGTACTTTCACCTAAAACCCCGCCTATCTCCCATTACTTCTGATTAGCATTAGAGGTGTCGTTTGCGGGGATGCAGGACGTGCATTAAGCCAGCTACTAATCCTGTTGTCAGGTAAAAACATCGCAAATTCGTTAGTTCAATAGGAAAGGCTCAGCGGCTGTCTTGACGAACCATCTGAAGATAATGTGCCTCGCGTTAAGGAGTAAGTTATACATCAATTTCAAGAGACCGATATCATCTTCGGTTTCGCTCTTTTGTTCATATGATCCCTGGGAGATTGACTCGGAAGGACTAGAAAAAGGGGGAAATTGGCCCTGAGGCACGTGGACAAGGTACCGCCTCGGTTGCGTCAACACGTGCTCGTCGTTGACATTGACCCCTAGCGTTCGGTGTTTATCGATAAATAATAAAACTGTGGCCACGGTGTTGTAAGAGGAGCCATTGCAGCTGTGCTTAAGATATCAGTCTGTGTACCACAGTCCATCAGAGCCTCTGCTACTCCTTTTGAGTCTGCTACTCACACTGTTGTCTGTTGTTGCCTTTCTTAGTGCTTTTCATCTTCAGCAACAGTGTTCACTCGCTGCTCTTACTGTTTTCAACTGCGCTCATTCACCGCCTTGAAACTTCTATTGTTTCTGCCCTGGTCTGTCCATCTTCTTAGGCCTTTGCACATATAATTAGCCCACTACAACTATGAAAGGTATGTGACTGGTCTTAGTAGTCTTAGTTGCCATTCTCCTACCCTTTCTTCCTGCCTTCTAGTTCATCATTCCACCTGCTGAGTGAGGTCTCCACATTCTCTGTCTTGGCTACTCACACCGCAACCATCTCCACACGATGCCTGTGCTAATACCTTGTCAGCCCTCATTCTTGTCGGTGGGTTTGGCACCCGCCTTCGCCCTCTCACCCTCACGCTTCCGAAGCCGCTTGTCGAGTTCGGCAATGTGCCGATGATGGTGCACCAACTCTCGGCTCTGGCCGCGGCAGGCGTCACCGACGTCGTCCTTGCCGTCAACTACCGGCCCGATGCCATGACCAATGCTCTGAAGAAGTACGAGGAGGAGTTCAACATCAAGATCCATTTCTCCATTGAGTCTGAGCCTCTCGGAACCGCCGGTCCACTGAAGCTGGCCGAGAAGATTCTTGGCAAGGACGACAGCCCCTTCTTCGTGCTCAACTCAGACATCATCTGTGAATATCCCTTCCACCAATTGGCTGAGTTTCACAAGAAGCACGGCCAGGAAGGCACCATCGTCGTCACAAAGGTCGAGGAGCCGTCCAAGTACGGTGTCGTTGTCCACTCGCCCAACCACCCGTCACGCATTGACCGCTTCGTCGAGAAGCCAGTGGAATATGTCGGCAACCGTATTAATGCTGGCATCTACCTCCTCAACCCCTCGGTCCTGGATCGAATCGAGCTGAGGCCTACCTCCATCGAGCAAGAAACTTTCCCGGCCATCGTTAAGGACGGCGAGCTGCACTCGTTCGACCTCGACGGCTTCTGGATGGATATTGGCCAGCCGAAGGACTTCCTCTCTGGTACCTGCCTGTACCTGTCATCACTCGCCAAGCGCGATCCCAAGAAGCTAGTCGCAAGTACCGAATCCTACGTGTATGGCGGCAACGTCATGGTACACGAAACCGCTAAGATTGGCAAGAACTGCCGCATTGGCCCCAACGTGGTCATTGGCCCTGGCTGCGTCATCGGCGACGGAGTCAGACTACAGCGGTCCGTGCTGCTCGAGGACAGCAAAGTCAAGGATCATGCCTGGATCAAGAGCACTATCGTTGGCTGGCGATCCACCGTTGGCCGGTGGGCCAGATTGGAGAACGTGACAGTGTTGGGCGACGACGTGACGATTGGTGATGAGATATATGTCAATGGTGGCAGCGTGCTGCCTCATAAGAGCATCAAAGCCAATGTCGAGGGTAAGTGGTGTCAGTCAAGTTCAATATGTGAGTGGCATACTGACTATCTCTAGTGCCGTCCATTATCATGTAAGGCGCTTTACAGCAGCCCCGCATACCAGCACTCTGCTGGTGCAACAAGCAACCGATCTCGACTCTGACTGGCTATATCTCGGCGTTGTGTTGAATGTTTCTAGCTAATGGGACGTATCAAAATTCGAAAGAGGGTAAGGGCATACATGGCACGGCGTCGAATGATTGAGCCGCATGAGTGATAGTATTTAACCTTCGGCCTCTTTGTCGGGTAGGAGCGGCTTGAAACGCGATTCCAAGTCGAGCCCTGCATTAGCACTTAAGGTGGGTAACGGTACAGTCAGCAGGGAGAAAGACATGAAGTAAAGGTGCAGCATGGGTCCCACTAGAAAGTTGACATAGAGAGAACCGCCAGAAATAATTACCCTTTTGCCAACATAATACAATCTTCATCTGCCACTCATTCGAACTATTCGATCTTGTATCATCTGCGACCATTCGTCTGCAAGCAGTATCAGGGTGTCCGTCATCAGGCTGCAGAACCCCCTATTGACGTTTGACCACACAGCAGCCCGTCATATCCCTCCATATCCCTCTTCATCGCGCATTCGTCACGCTAACCCGAATTCGTCAATATTATTCAGTTGGCACGAAAAGGGGTCTCAGATCGCAGACCATCCAATCAGGTAAGAGACGAGAGGTAACTTCGGCTACCCATAATCCCGCGTTTTGGCTCCACTTTTCTGCTTTCATGTACTTGGCCAGCATCAACTTGCTGATATCCATGACGTTGGAAACAGTCATGATACTCACTGAAGTCATCATCTAGTGAAGCGACTCTCGATCTTGGCGACTGAGAATAACGCGAGGCCTTGTGAACGCAGGGGTGCTGCAGATCCATGGCGTATTGCGCGGAGGTGATCGTGTGCTCCGGTCTTCACGATGGTACCGCGAGCTCAATCTATGGCTGTATCGTGACTCCAGCGGCTGGTATGGTTCCACACCTGGTTTGTTCTGTGACATTGCCGCCACCAAATGCTGACACACGACAAGATCGGCAAGCCATCCGACTTCGTCTTGAAGCACGCAGATTGGACGAATATTCGAGCCGGTTGGATCACGTTCATTCCTGATCAACATCAATGTGCTTCTTCGATGTGCATCAAAACGGTGCTCAAAGATTCAGTGACTAGATTGCTACCTCATGACGAAGAATCTGCCAACGACGCCCGACCACCCACCTATCATGGCAAACACACGCTTCGCAGATGTGCCTTCTGGGCCACCGGATCCCATGTTCCTCCTCAAGCAGGCAGAAGATGGAGACACGTCTCCTGACAAGATCGATGTGGGTATTGGAGTGTATAGAGGCGACGAGCCTGGGTATTATGAGTTTGAAGTCATCAAGAAGGTATGTCTTTTTGTCATGATCACATCTCTGTACTAACGTTTGGGCACAGGCCAAGAGTATACTTGAAGAGCGCCATCTTGGCCATGAGGTCAGTCTGGTGAGACTTATCTACTCGCACTGTTGACAATTCGTAGTATATGCCGACTACAGGTATTCAATCTTTTATCGATGGAGCCACACAACTTCTATTCGGCGAGGACAACGTTCTCATACAGCAACATCAGGTACGGGTTTGGGGCTATTGAGGACATCCTTACTCATGATGTTCTAGATTGCCTCCGTCCAGACTGTTGGCGGCACTGGGGCAGTTCACTTGGGTGCCGCATTCCTGAATCGAAACATCCCAGTGCACTCGAGCTCTCCCATATTTCCTAACAAGACCAAAGTCTACGTTGGCCTTCCAGCGTGGCCGAACTACGTCCCACTATTCAAACACGCAGGCTTTGAGGTCGAGACGTTCGACCACCTCACAAGAAGCCCAAGATCGGCCAATGTCGAGGCAGCACTCAGCTCGATCGAGGCAGCACCAGCAGGCAGCATTTTCATTCTACAGGTCTGCTGCCACAACCCGACCGGCCAGGATTACAATCGTACGCAGTGGCTACAGCTTGCAGATGCCATTCAAATCAAAGGACATTTTGTTTTCTTTGATATTGCCTACCAGGGATTCGCCTCGGGCATGGAAGAAGATGCATGGCCAGTGCGGTATTTCGCTGACAGGGGCATTGACTTGCTTGCCTGTCAGTCTTTCTCAAAGCACATGGGTCTCTACTCTGAGCGTGTAGGCGCGCTCCACGTTGTCTGCAAGTCCCCCCAAATTGCCGTCAATGTCAAGGACCAGCTTCGATCATTGATTCGATGGGAGGTTTCTTCTACACCTGCGTACGGGGCGAGACTTGCCGATATCATCATGACGAGCGCCCATCTTTCTAAAGAGTGGAAGCAGCAAGCTCAGGCTGCTTGCTATCGTATGATTAGGGTTAGAAGAGCACTGTATCACCTGCTTGCGAATGAGTTCGGCACACCGGGCTCCTGGGACCACATTCTACAAGAGCGGGGCCTCTTCTCATACATGTCGCTCAGTAGGCAGCAAATTCAGCGGCTCCGCAATGATCATCACATCTACCTGGCGGAAAGCGGACGAGTCAATATTGCAGGCCTGAATGAAAGGAACTACCCTAAATTCGCGAAAGCCACCGATGTTGTGGTGACAGAGGCGAATGTGGGCCTCGGGTCAAGAGAGAAGGAAGCCAGGCTGTGAAGTGATGGACAAGATTTCGCGAGATGTGCAGAATCTGTACCATTTATGATCGCGTTCAGTCGCTGACTAGAGTTTATAGATCTATACCACCAGCCCACCTTTATTACTTTTCAAGTTACAAATGTGCTCGCGACTCGATGTTTCGTTCCCTCCCACTGTCCGATCTGCTCTCCTCCGCAGCCAAGCTCTTTACCGCCCTTTGAATCCATTGCTTATCAGGCTCCGACGGCTCCATGTAAGGCTTTCTTGGTCTTGCCAACTCGACAGAATTCTCAATACCCGCTTTCCTGGCCGTCAGGATGGCCGCGGCATACTTTGTGTTCGCAATACCCGCCTTCGTTGGAGACTCTGCCAATGACGCTTTCTGTTGCAGCCTGAACGCTCGATCCCGCTGACCGGAAGTCCATAGATCGTAGATATTGGCGACGGTGCGTGGGAAGACGTTACCGAATGCGGCAATGCACCCTGCGCTGCCTGCTGCGAGTCCACCGATGAGGAAATCTGCCTGACCCCCAAATACTGCAAACCGCTCCTTGTCAAATGTTGCGGCAAGACGTGTAATTTTGGCGACTGAGCCACATGTCAACTTGACGCCGACAACGTTCTCACTGTCATTAGCTATTTGTGTAATGATCTCAGAGTCCAGATCAAGGCCGTTGCAGACCGCTGGAAAGTTGTAAATGATGATCGGCAAGGGTGAATTATGGGCGACCTCGGAGAAGAAAGACTTGACCACAGCTGGTGTTGTCTGCTTTCCGAAATACGCGCATGGCAGAAGAAGAGCATAGTCAGCTCCGGCTTTGTATGCATCGTCGATGAATTCCAACACCTGAGCAGTTGAATGGCCGCTAACTCCAGCGATGATGGGGAAACCCTCTGGAACCGACTTTCAGGCCAGTTCAAGGAGTGTACGACGCTCCTCTCGCTTCAGCAAGAAAGTCTCAGCATTCGTGCCAAGGATGACTAGCCCGCGGATACCTGTGGTTGACAAGTACCGATAGAATTTGGCCTGGGCTTCAAGCGCTATCTGATCAGTTTCTTGGTCAAAGAATGTGATCGCCGGGACGTAGCAGCCTGGAGGAGGAGCGACGGTAAATGAAGAACTTGACATCTTTGATGTTCTTTGTGACGAATTGTAAAGCTGCTGGACAACAAGAGAAGCAGTGCAACAGCTGCTGAACAAGAGTGGCCTTTGAGGATGACCGAAGAGACGAGATTTTGTCGGTTACATACCTCAGCGTCAAGCACCTGAAGTCGGAGGCTCGAAAGGGTCCCCCGTCATTTTCCCGGGTTAGACAATGGTCGGCAGATGGGCCGGGGCCTATACCTCGTCGGATGTTTGCATCGGATTCTTTCCCGATTGTTACTTGGTTGTTGGATCGAGCGGAGGCGAGCGGAAGAGACACGGCACTACAGAATTGTTAGCGACGCACGCGCGAGCTCACTGAAATGGGAGAGAGATAAATAAACTTTTATGGGCTTGGTCGGAGAAAAGCGTGCGGTGACCATACCAATGATAAAGCGTATGTCTAGGTTACAGCACCTGAATCCAGAGGTTGAACCTTTTTCATTCTATTACCCTCTAAATAAAGAGAGGATGTCGAATTCTACAGTATTTAACGCCGTTTTTACTACTAGCTCATGCCGCCAAGGCTGCCCATGCCAGTCCATGCTGCCTATGCCACCTCCTACCTTATGCCTTACCGGATTTTACTCCCCATAGCTGAAAGCTCTCCTGCATTAAATATGATATCACTTTCCGGCGGTCCGGCTGGGCAGAAACGCATTTTCTCAGACTCCAGAATCAAAGGCGTTCAAGAGACAGTACTTGGGTCAATAGTAATCACCTGTATTGGTGTTGGAATCTGGGTTAGAGATGAGGTGTTAAGGGCAGAGAATGCTCTGGTATTTGGCTGTGTTCCTGGAGCAAGCTCCCACTTGCCGAATAGTCAAGATGTATATTAGGCTGGGGGGAAGTTCACTTTCAGAGAGATGCTAGGCAACCTTATCAGTCAGGATCTGTCCGCAATTCAAACAAGGGAAGCGACAATGGCATCAACAGGGACCCGTGAAGATCATGTTGTTGCGATACTTGGTTGCGGTACGTCTGCTGACCGTGAATGGAGCTTGAACTGATATATTCAGGATTCATGGGAACAGCACTGTTGAGTGGGCTCTTGGCATCAAAAGGAAACAAGGACAGGCCAGTGAAGAATTTCTATGCTTGTGTGAGGAGACAAGAGTCCGCAGACCGTCTCAAAAGCACATTTGCTCCTCACAGTGAGGTTGAAGTGGTCAGTGGAGACAGACTTCGGGCCTTGCGTTCGGCAGACTGTGTTATCCTTGGTTTCCAGCCAGGAGACGTGAACAAGATCCTGGGAGATGTTGAAGTGGCTCAAGCTCTTGCCGGCAAGCTGGTCATCAGCATGCTAGCTGGCGTAACTTGCAGCATGATCTCCAGCATTATGGCTAGAGAGGGCTTCTCAGCACGCATTATTCGTGTCATTCCGAGCATCGGAGCACAGATCAACCAATCTTGCTCTCTCGTATCCGAGACTGAGCTCCCTCACTCTGATATAGCCCTTGTTCAATGGATCTTCTCCCAAGTTGGGTCGATCACGTTTGTACCAGAAGATCTGTTGAACACTGCAGTCGCGATCAGTGCTACTTCTCATGCTTTGACAACCACAGTGGTGGACGCAATCACAGACGGAAGTGTTTCGCGTGGAATTCCTCGAGCAGTGGCTCTCAAACTGGCGGCCGAGTGTCTACGGAGTGCCTCGAGTCTCTTGGTGGAAAAGATGACATTGGAAGAGCTCAAAGATTCGATGTCTGTACCGCGAGGAATCATGACGGAGGCTTGGGTTCATCTCGAAGCAGGTAACATTCGGTCAGCTACTGCTCAGAGTGTACGCCATGCTGTTGACTATGCGCAGGGTATGAGCTGACGACAAGGATAACGAATGGCTATGATCGATGGGGTCTCCTCCACTTTGCATCTCTAGCCTGCCTCAACGAGTTCTCGAATACCAAACCTTCCATGTCGTTGGAAGATGTTATCGTAATCGCTGCCCTAAGTCGTGCTCTCCATCTCTTCACGTGAGAGCATTCGCTTCACTAGTCTCATGCTTGTTGGTATACGTGAGATAAGAAATGTGCCATCGGAAGGTTTCCCGAATGCAACCTTATCCGCCCCGCTCCCGGTTCCGCTTCCATCTCGGGAATTTAGATGAATACCAAGCATGACTGAAGAGTAAAAGCGGCTTCTCCTGCCGACTCTGGTTTTGCGCAGAGGCTCTCTAAGTGCAACAGCATGGACAAACCACGGAAGCAGAATTGTGGTGTCAGAAAGCGGTCTTCCAATGCGTAAGCACCCCACATCTTAAATCCGAGGCCACAAGCTAACTGAAGTCATCATACAGGTGCGCAAGATGTCGGCAACAGAAGATCAAGTGTACGGGGACGTTTCCCTGCCAACCCTGTTACAGATGACAGCTACCTTGCAACTTCGATGATAACTTACAGAGCCTTACCGTCACCAAAGGGTTGGTCAGACTCACTCCGACTCCAAAACTCCGACTAACGGCCCTACCGGTACATCAAGGACTTGCAACGAAAAGCCGATGGAAAATCGGACTCTGGAAGAACTCCCGGTCCAGGCTTGGCAGTTTCTGGAAGGGATGTGCTGCAAGGTATTCTCCCTCCGTCTGGAAGTTTGACATCTCTCTGACGAACTTGAAGACGATGTGACCACCTGGCTAGGGTCTGTCGAGGCGACGCAGCAGCCCGTTCAACCTTGCCAGTCGCCTGAGCCCACTAATTCGGACGGCGGCGCTGGCAGATCTTCAGCCTCACCTAGTGCTCATGCTGCCCAGCTCACTAATCATCTTGCTATGGATACCAAGAACTACGTCTTAGATAAGCATGGCCGACCAAGTGAGTGACTCTACAGAGAATTGTTGTGCTACTGACGCTAGTTGTAGTACACCTTGGGAAGTCATCGAACTGGTCTTTTGGTCGTCGTGTTCTTCGTATGACATGCGACAGGCTAGGAGTCCAGCTGCCAACAGAAACCCTGCATTTTGAGGGCTCAGTCTACCAGTTGGAGTGGCAGATCCTCAGACATCGACCTGAACCATTCGCTCATTCCCTCCCTGCTCCTGACTATGCTGTCTACTTAATCAATGCTACTAAGTTTCATTGTGGACAAATTTTTCATCTCTTTGAGGAAGAGGACTTCATGCGCTATTTCGGGATATTCCATGAGCACAACAACGGCATTGAGAGAGTGCCTCTACTGTGGTATGTCCATTATCTATTGGTGGTGGCATTTGGTAAGGCCTTTGTGGTTCGAAATGCACAGGACGGACGCCCTCCAGGAGCCACATTGTTCCTCGAGGCAATGAGACATCTGCCAGAGATAACACTCTTCTCCACAGACGCCATCGAGTCAATCGAGATCCTGGTCTGCGCTGCCCTTTACCTCCAGTGCCTGGACTTCCGGAGTGCCGCATACAATCTTGTGCGTCTCTATTCGATGACAAGACCTATGACTGACAGCGTCACAGATTGGTCAAGCTTTAAGAAAAGCATTGGAACGGGGTATGCACACGCAGATGGCATACCACGGGTGGAGTGATTCGACAGTGCAGAGATGTCGGAAGGTATGGTGGACAGTCTACATTCTGGACCGGCAGATGTCGTCACTCATGGGATTGCCGTTGGCTGTTCGAGATGAAGACGTCTCGGCACCTCTGCCGGTATTTCCAAACCACTCGCAGAGGTCCATTGGCCTTGAACTGCATGTGAAGCTCTCAAGGGTGATAGCTGATATCCTCAATAGTGAGTCTCTCATTTGATAACTTTGCGGGGTCGCTGATATTGTTGCAGCTGTGTATAGCAATGAAGGTCATTTGGCGAAGAAATTTATCAGAAACACGAAACGGGCTTTGAAAAGCATTGCAGCTGTCACAGGTCTTCTGAGACAGCATTTCGAGCTTCCAGATTTCCGCTCCGTGGCTGGGATCTCACGCACATCGGCTTACCTACATTTAATGCATCATCAAGTGGGTCTGAACGTCCTGTGGTCGAATCCCAGCGCTGACTTGGGATTGTAGTGCATTGCGCTGACAACAAGACCCCTGGCTTTCAGCTTGCTGGATCGCCGGCTTCGAAACCCAAATAGAACAACGAGCTACTACTGTCCAGCTGGAAGCATCCGTACCTTGCTCAAGACTTGCAACGAATCAGCTCACCAGATGCTGCATATTCTGTCTGGTCTTCAGAACCAGGGACTTCTCGGTGAGTGTAGCAGAATAGAAATGTCTTATTATTCTGACACCCACTTACAGAAAGCTTCTTGCCATTTGATTTGGAGTCCGTTTTCATCTCGACTATCATACTCATTATGAGCACGGCCATTGATGCATCGCTGCTAGAGGGACACGAACAATGGTCTGACGCGGCATACAGCATTCTCGATGAGATGGCATCTCGAGGCAACACAATAGCCCAGCTACGCAAAAGAGAGCTCCAGAAGCTTGCCAGTGTACTTGAGAACCTCCCGCCTCCCAAGACTGGAGAACAACTTGAAGTAGAGTGCGTTCAGAACCGTGGAGATTCGGGTGCAGTAAACACTCAACAGAGAGTTCCGAACCCAACGGTTACGTCAAATATGAATTATCAGCAATTTGATACGGGCTTCTGGCAGGATGAGCCTACAGGAGAGCAGCTGATGATGATTGCCGACTCACTAAACCTGGATGGGCTGGACTGGATGACCATGTCGCTGGGAGATTCATCTACTCAATCACAATGTCTGTGATACGACCTGGGTACTGACCAACAATTGTTCTCATTTCTTGTAGACAGTCATGAAAGCGTTTATTGTTCTCTAGTCTCTCCAGACACACTGTTCTACGGAGAGAGTCTCTGATGCACGAGATCCGATGGAAATTGTTCAGAAGCTGGCAACCCATCCTTGCCACACTCATACCCGTCAGAGGAGTAGTGGTGCGGGGAGCTCTCTCAAGTTTGCGTTTCAGCAAACCCGAATACTAGTACTAGTACGCCTTTCTTGTCAATCCGACTCGACATGACGAATAAGTCACTACATTGAACTTCCTTCGGCCAGGCGAGCCGTATCAAAGTTCGGTTCGCCTCCCGGAATCGGAGAGCCTTAGCTCATTCGGCGGTGCGGATATACACGACACAGGGGCCGGAAGTCGGTCCAATACCTGTAGTCATACGGACTGGGAGAGTGCTTCCCTATCGCCCTTCTGTCATACAGAGCCCCACTTCGAGCGACCGATTATTGTTACACCCCGCCCGAAGATTAGATGATATACCGCCATCAAGGATAGTTGACCTCAGATTGCAAACAGATCATGCCAGCAATCTTGGGGCCTCCAGCATCCAGAATGGTCGTTCGAGGCCTTTGTGGCGTGTCTCACAGGGTCGTCGCCCCCCCCATGAAGCAACTGCTGCTCCGATGTCAATCATCTTCGGCATCTTTTGACCTCCCAGCAATCAAAACGTCACCAAGTCACGCGCATCCAACTGTTCAAGACTCTTGCTTGAAGAGGGTATCGACATGGAGACTAGTGCGAAACGTAGCAGTCAGCTTCTTCCTCACTCGCCCTATGCTGCTGAAGCCGGGCATGGCAATGATGCGGACTGTGGCCAATTCAAAATCACCTTTGTTGAATCCAGATCTCAATCCATTACTGAAGTTCATGATCAAGCCGTTCATCTATGATCAATTCTGTGCCGGGACCAGCAAGTCCGAGATTCAGAAGACAATTGGTGATATCCAGAAATTGGGCTTTACTGGTGTGATTCTATGCTATGCGAAGGAGGTATTGCTGGGAGATGATAATGCAACACTCGGTTCACAGGGACGGCGCGAAGCTGAAATTCAGAACTGGCATGATGGCAACTTGGAAACATTAAACATGATTGAGGCAGGGAACTGGCTTGGGATTAAGTAAGGCGCCTTCACAAGAATACCCAATAACACTGACGATAATAGATTCACCGGTGCTGGTCAAGACGCCACGGAGGCATTGCTACATGGGCGAGACCCTCCTCCGGCATTCGCGGAGGCGATGGCAGCGATCGCGGAGAAGGCGAGAGTTCAGGGTTGCAGGATATGGATCGACGCGGAACAGCAAGCCGTGCAGCCCACCATCGATCGCTGGACTATTGACTTGATGCGCAAATACAACCGCGGGTCGGAGGTCCTGATTTACACCACCATTCAGGCATATCTAAAGCAATCTCGGACCAAGTTGCATCGGCAACTTACGCTGGCTACAGATGAAGGATGGAATCTGGGCATCAAGCTTGTACGTGGCGCGTACATCGCCAACGACACCCAAGAGCTCATTCACAACACGAAAGAAGAAACCGATGCCTCATATAACAGTATAGTTCGTGATCTATTGACTGGCAATTTCGAAGGCTTCACTCCGCAGACTCTCCCGTATACAAGGCTCTTCCTCGCCAGCCACAATTCCGCGACTGTCAGAATGGCATTGGAGCTAGCGAAGGACTTGGCGACCAAAGACGAGCTGAAGGTCTGCCCTGAGTTTGGCCAACTGCAAGGCATGGTGGACGACCTCGGTGGCGAGATCATTCAGTTTCGCGAGATGATGGAAGCAGAGAGGTTGATGAAGGTGGGCGCGACGTCCTCACCCGCGACCTTTGTGCCACAAGTGTACAAATGTCTGACGTGGGGATCAGTCCAGGAGTGTATGCAATTTCTAGTACGGAGAGCGGTTGAGAACTCAGCAGCAGTGGGCAGAATGACAGATAGTGCCGCAGAGGCGCGGAAAGAGCTGATGCGGAGGTTCTCATTGCGGAGACTGCTGGGCCAGAAGGGTTCGCCATGATAGCTGAATAGTATAATTGATGCAAATGGATTAGTGTTGTGCCGTTCGCTGTCATTGCGCACCCGTGCTGTCTCCTTGCTCTCGCTTGCAGTCCTCTTACGGTTAGGTTCAGGCAGTGAATGCTTGGCATGGTAGTTTGGTGGAGACCTTGCACCTGGTGAGGCTTGGCGACCCACCTCCCACGCTACGGTTCTGTTGCCGACGAAGCAACTTCCACTTCGACACATTGGCATCGGGAAATGCTGAGTCTCTGAGTGATGGAGATCGGCACACAGGAGAGGGGGAATAAATATATTATGTAGAGTCTGCGTAGGTAAGTTGACCTCTCGGTATCGTCGAGGACAGAAATCGCCTGTGCTCTCGACTTGGTAGCAATGGCCTTGAGGCAGAACACCGCGCGAACAACAACGGCCAGGCTTTGCAGCTCAAGATTGTTCGGAGCATCTTTGGTGACGAGACGGGCATTAGCAACGGCAGGATCGTACAAGCTTCCCGCGCCCTACAATGAGACCAACGTGAGAGCAGCTGCCTTTTTCCACGTGTATCATGCTGAACAAAAGCTACTGTAGCTTCATTATGCCCCCCAATCTGCAGAACGAGAGTCTCTTACCAAAGCTCTCAAGAGGTTGAGAAGCCAGATTCCAGTCTCGGTCCCAAAGACATCACTGCAGTCCAGCCCAGTTGAAGACTCCACCGTCATGCCGTCCGAGGTGAGGACGACGTTTGCAAAATACACGCCTAACACGAAGGAAGAGGTCTCAGAATTGATTGATTCAGCACTGGAGGCGAAACAAGCATGGCAAGATATGCCGTTCAACGATAGAGCCGGGATCTTCTTGCGAGCAGCCGAACTCGTTTCGGGCAAATACCGATTCGAGCTCATGGCGGCGACAATGCTAGGACAGGGCAAGAACGCGTGGCAAGCAGAGATCGATGCTGCTGCTGAACTGGCGGACTTCTACCGGTTCAATGTGGCGTATGCGCAGGAAATTTACGAGAAGCAGCCGACCATTCACGCACAAGGCCAAGCCGGGTAAGTCTGTGTTCCCGAGCGAGATCCAACGTGCTGATAGTGTACAGTCGAACAGATTGGAGACCGCTCGAAGGCTTTGTCTATGCCATCTCACCTTTCAACTTCACTGCTATTGGAGGTAACCTCATCTCGGCTCCAGCGCTAATGGGCAATGTTGTCATTTGGAAGCCGTCACCGTACAACGTGTATCCGAGCTATCTGCTCCACAAGATCCTCCTTGAGGCTGGTCTGCCTCCGAATGTTATCCAGCTGGTCAATGGAGACGCCAACACCATTACCGAGGCTGTGTTCGACCATCGCGAATTCTCCGCCCTCGGGTTTGTGGGTTCGTCGGATGTGTTCAGAGAGCTGTACGGAAAAGCAGCAGACGGCGTAAGGAGTAAGAAATACCGCGACTTTCCGAGGATGGTGGCAGAGACGTCGGGGAAGAACTTCCACCTCATACATTCCTCTGCTGACATAAGCAACGCTGTCAAGCACACCATTCGCGCCTCTTTCGAGTACTCGGGTCAGAAATGCTCAGCTTGCTCCAGAATCTACATCCCGAAGAGCAGGGCGGATCAATTCTTCACCGAAATCAAAGCTGAACTGAGCCGCTTGAAGATGGGTCCGCCGGAAGACTTCGAGAACTTCATTGGCCCAGTCATCCACCAAGCAGCCTTTGACAAGATCACGAAAGCCATGGATGATGCCAATGCAGACAGCAGGTTAGAGCTGGTTGCTGGTGGAAAGTATAACGGCAAGACCGGCCTCTACATCGAGCCGACGATATATCGATCGAGCTCGTTGGATCATCCTCTCTTCGACCGCGAGCTTTTCGGGCCAGTCTTGGTGGCATACGTCTACGACGACGGCGAGTTCGGCTCGGTGTTAGATGCCATTGACAAACAAGGCGGTGGGTTTGCCTTGACTGGTGCCATTTTTGCTAATGACCCGGTCGCCATCCGCCAAGCTGAGAATCGTCTCCGCTACGCCGCTGGCAACTTCTACACCAACTGCAAGACGACAGGAGCAGTCATTGGCCAGCAGTCATTTGGTGGATCACGAAGCAGCGGCACAAACGACAAGGCGGGCAGTGTCAACATGGTCATGCGCTTTACCGCACCAAGAACATTGAAAGAGGAGTTCAATACGCTCGGGGAGGTTTTGTACCCAAGCAATGCATAAGAGCCCACAAAAGAATTTGCGCTGAATACACCTATACACCTATCCTTAGAGGAGGGTTGGCGGTTAGTGGTGTTTGTCGGAGAGTTTACTTGCGTATAATAATTTATCTAGCCCGAGGGCACATGATTTTTAAGGTTTTTTTTCGCGCTACCTCGCCTGAATTTAGGTTTGTCGTTCTCGTGATCTGCCAACGGACCTCAACGGCCAAAAAGCATGTCTTGTCAAGGAAACGCCACGTGGTCGTTGTAACCATAGGCCTTGTCCCGCCTTAGAAACATCGGAATCAGTGCCGATGTCCATTGGGCTTGGCAATACTCCGATGTCATGAAGACGAGTGCAAGGCGTACGGTTCCGAAATATGTGGAGCACGTCACGGATAAGAGGCTCTAGATCGGAATCAAGCATGAGGGGGACGTGTATATGTGTTGCTATTGAACGCGGTACAACAGCCAGTGTGCTCCTCAACTAACTGGGGTTTCGACAAGCCTGCTGCTTTGCAAGATGGCGCATAAGAACTCGCCCGTCCTCATCCTCGGAGCAGGCGCATGGGGGTTATCCACCGCTCTACATCTTAACCAGGAGGGCTACTCAAATATCACGGTCTTCGATCGCGCCGATGCAATTCCGTCCCGATATTCGGCAGCGTACGATCTGAACAAGATCGTGAGAGCGGAGTACGAAGATCCATTCTACACCGAACTGGCATTGGTGAGCATGGCGCGCCATTCTTGCAAGTTAACAAGCCGTAAGTTTAGCTGACGTTGTCGTAGGAAGCCATTCGTGGATGGAAAACGCCGCTCTTCGGTCCGTACTTCCATCAGACTGGTTACATTGTCGCCACGACGGGGAGAGCGCCGCCAAAGGCGACACATCATCTCAACAAAGCATTAGAGTCAATCGCAACACATCCAGTCTTCTCTTCCGAAATCCGCTCGCTCAAGTCGGGGAACGAATTCCGAGATGTCGCATGGCAGTTCACCGGGCCACTGAATGGCTTCACCGGCTATTTCAACCGATTGGCCGGGTATGCACATTCAAGTGATGCGATGAAAGGAGTCTGGTCCTACCTGGCAGCGAAAGGAGTTAAATTCGTGCTTGGCGAGAGTCGTGGCCGGGTGGCAGAATTGTTGTACTCTGGAGGACGCTGCACCGGTGTTAGGACGGCCGACGGTCAGACCCACTCTGCTTCGACCGTCATTGTGGCATTGGGCGCGTGGGCGGCATCTTTGCTTCCTTCGCTGGGGCAGTCAGTTGTCGCTCGGTGCTGGTCAGTGGCACATGTTCAGCTAACCAAGGCTGAATGTGACTACCTTCGATTCATTCCGACGACGAATATTCGTGATCTCGGCTTCTTCTTTGAGCCAGATCCCGAGACTAGGTTGTTCAAGATTTGTCCGTTGGGAGCTGGATTTACTAATAAAAAGGCGGGAGTTCCAATGGATGTGAACGATTACATACCGCGGGAGGATGAGCGGAAGTTGAGACAACTGTTGAGGGAGGTTTTTCCTTGGATGGCGGAGAGGCCGTTCGTTGAGAAGAGAATGTGCTGGTTTGCTGATACGGCGGACTCGGAGTTCTGTATTGATTATGCCCCGGGCACGGACAAAAGTGTGGTAGTGTTGTCAGGCGATTCAGGGCACGGATTTAAGATGATGCCGGTTTTTGGGAAGTGGGTTGTGAGCTTGTTAGAGAAAGGGGAGCAAAAAGAGCAGAGGTGGAGGTGGAAAGAAGGTGGTGTCCAGGGTTATGATGTTTCGTGGAGGATTGGTGAGTCGAAAGAAATAGACGAAGTAGTGAAGGAGATGAATAGAGCAAGGTTATAAGGAGGGGGGGTGCAGGAAAACAGGCACCGAGAGCAGGGGTGAAGATACCGGAGGTGAGTTCGGTGAGCGGTGATCTGAAGAAGTGGTTAGGAGCAGAGAATGAGTCGCGGGCAGTTGAGGTAATACAGAAGCTGGGAGTGGTGGAGGAGAGCCTGTGGACCTGTGATCATTCTAGCTGTGTGATAGCATGACTACCGTATCTGGTCTGCCACTTGAGGCAAGTCAGTTGGGCCACTCTTTCGCCTTGCTCTTCCAGTTGTCTCACTCGTGGCTGAATGGGAAGTGAGAACCACAATGCCGCTCGAATATGCTAGATACCAGTGTCTACATGTCGCGAGCTGATGGCCGCATGGTCATCGAGAAGGGGTGGGCCGAGCGACATCGACTGCCGTCCCAAGACATTATTGGGTGACAAATCGATTCAATTGTGGAGGGGTCTGTTGTGCAGAAAGTGGAGGCTTCTAGTTTGCCTAAAACCGGCACGTAGGTTAGTTAGTTATCTCCCATTGTATGGTGGCCCATTATGGAGTTTGTTCGCACTAATGTTTTTCCATCCATTGCGCAACCGTACATTGTGCAACCGGTCTACTGCGCAACTGGTCTACTGCGCAACTGCCAACTGTACCATTGCCCACAGAACTAGCATCACCAATATAGGTAGTATATACCACACTGGTATCGCCTCTATAGGTGGTGCTTGCAGTGGATATCAGTCAAACACCATTCATATATTCATTGCCCTACTGCTATTGTATTGTGCTGCCTACCCACTGCGTGTCGTGAAGACACACAACTAGGAGAGATATTACCGGAATAACCTATTTCTGTTCCAGAGATCGGATTAGTGTTGTTCTGTTAGCATCACCCCCTGCGCCTAGTTAGTATCTGAGCTGACCCTGATAATCAGACACTATATATAATGGCCTGACTTAGTAGTAAGACTAATTATAGTCATAATAGCCTATCCTAGGTCTCTAACAATATCCCAGTAAGATCTGTAACTACTCCCCGGCTAAGTAGTACTATCTTACTATGCTTTGCCCTCTACCTATATATACCTAGATATCCTCAATATATCAACCACCCCCTGACCAGCACAAACCATTATAATCCTCTATCCCTAGTAGTAAATAACTATATACTTATATATATCCCGCCCAACACAATATAAGACAGTAGCTGCTGCTTCTCTTTGAGCTATCTATAGGTATGAGGTAGTGCAGGAAAGGAAAGGAAGGGGTGCGGGATAGGGGGGTATATAAAGGAGAGTACTGTGTCAATATACTTACTAAATCTATAGATACTCATTGATCTGTTCATATAGATGAGGTGGTGCAGGAAGGGAAAGGAAGGGGTATAGGCTAGGGGAGGTATATAAAGGAGAGTGCTGTGTCAACATACTTACTATGATTATGAACAGTTGATCCTAGATCCTAACCTATCAGGAATCGCCGCTAGATTCCTGCTCCTGCCTGTATACAATAATATTGCCCTCACTGCCAGGATCAGGGTTACTCAATAGCTAGGCACCATCAATATTATATTCCTAGTAGTAGAAGAACAAGTGTTCACTATACACTACTCACTCCACTATCTGAACCTGTTCCTAGGCCTAGGAAACCACTCCCTTAGCCCTCTCTCTCTATACAGTGATATATACACTACACTCCTTATCTATACCAAGGAGTAGCTTCTGCTTATCAAGCATAATAATAGTATTATTATACTTATGGCGACAAACCAAAGCATCAGAGAGAGGCGACAACCTAATAATCGGAATTACTGTAGGAAAGGTATATAGTGGTGCCCTATACTTATTGTGGAGACTAGATAGAGTATATAGCCCAGTACTTAGGTAAGTATAGGTAGTAGCTAAATCTGACTAGCTACCACCCTCAGGAATCTCAAGAGTCTTATGATCTAATTATATAGCTATGAACCACAGTAATATAGTATAATATATATAGTGAGCTAGTCCTATAGCGCCATATAGAAGATAAGGCTAGGTAATCCTCACTTCTAGCGCTCTGTAGGGAATAGGTGTCTAATCAATATTAAATACCTTCTTATCCTTCACTATAAATTCCCTGTCAGAAATTATATATATATATCTACTTAACTTAGCTCTATACTATACTAGCAGCTAATACTACTTCTCCAGATACTTAGCCTTATATATTCTTAGAAGAATAATAGTATAGTTATCTATCAACTTGTTATCTAATAAGACACTACCCTGGATCTAGTAGTATCTATATTTTGACTTAATAAGATCTAGGAGGTTGATATTAATATAATGAAACACTGTTGAATCTCCCGGCTTCTGGGATTTATAGTAGTATAGGTAGCTAACTAGGTAGTGATTCTAGTCAGCGTGTAAGGCAATATATACCAGGTAGTACAGTGGGTCCTGTCTCATGACCTGCTGTATGATAGAGTAAAACATTGACTAAAGCTAACTATAGTTTGGCTTGTGGTTAATTATATATATATAGTATATATATATTTCAAACTCTATCTCACTAATACCTAATATTAAAAGTCTAGCGACAGACAATGATAGGCTAGTAACTAAAGGCTCCTTCTACTAGTCGAATATTAGTAGATTAATACTGCTATCCTTCTCCTAGCGCTGAAGGTTAATACCTACAAATCGTATAATATTATACTATACCTTACTGTTAACTATGACCTGAAGATACTGAGTACTGTGAAGAAACCAGTATAGACTAAGCTGATCTAAGGGACGAACTAGGCGCTCACTCTTATAAAACCACTAATATATTGAATCAGTAGTTTTCAAATCCCCTAGCTTACTACTTATGTAGGTCATAGCCCATATACTGGCTCGCTATACTAGGTCTTCTCTTAATAGTCCCTTTGTCTTTATACCTAATTTGCCTATAAGGGCCTGAACATAGTGATAGTATATATCTAGGTGGCTTATAGTGCTCTACTAGCTAGTGACCAGATAAATCTAAGCACTAATATTAAGCTTGCTGCTCGCTGCTACTTGATTATAAAGAGCTCGGGCTATAGAGGGACAACCATAGTGCAGAATCTCGCTGTGGTCACCACCGCTATGACCAAGGCGGTGATGCTTAGAGTCCTGGCCCCCCTTATAATCTTTATCCTCCTCTTACTCCTCCTCCTGCTTAGTCTTAAGGTCCAACTCTGATTCCCTATCACTGAAGGTAGGGTAGGTATAGTGATCCTGGAACCCCGCTGATTTTATAACTGGTAAGTTATGAAATCACTTCCTACCAGATCACCACTGACTGTCGCCTAGTTAGGCCCCACCCTTGGCTTCCTCATCTTCTATTATGGTATCCTATACACCAGGGATAGCAACATCACTGCCTATATCCTCCAGGACCCGCGGCTACTTAACTACACCCTCTGCGACAATAAGGCCGGATAGTCTGTAATGTTGTAGTCCCCAGCGAATCACCGCCACTGCTAAATCTTCCCGGCTCTGTCTTCTTCCCTCCCTTAGCTATTCCCTGGCTTTGCTATAGTTAGATACTACTAGCTCCTTCCTGTTAGATCGCCCCCTACCAGGGTTTTCCAACTGGTCTAGAAGTGCCTCTCCTAGGAGAGGAGTAACCTTATAGACCTTGATATAGAGACTAGTAGCCAGGTTAAAGAGGGTATAATATACCTTAACAGTTATACTACTAATAGTATCGAGAGTCAGAAAGAGCAATTTGAAGATATCTGTGTCAATAGTACCTTCAATCGCCCTGGCGGCAGCTTCCTTCTCTTCCTGTGTAGTACAGTGTATATAAGCTGCCTCTCTTACCTCTGACTAAGCAGGTAAGTCACTACTTACCTTATAACCAAACCCCAACTCCTCTACCAAACTCTGCAGAGTAACAGCCTGACTACTGCTCTCCTCCCTCCTCTATACCTAAAACTCAGTATCCCTATCTAGTAACTCCCCCCTCCTCTCCTCTCCCTCCTCTCTCACTATCTATATAAACTCCTTAAATATCTATATTTCCTGGTTAAGAGAAAACACAGACAAGCTTATCTGAGCAGCTACTAGGGCAGTAGAGCTGCTTAGCAAGGGTAGCTATATAGGTACTTATAAGTTACAAGTTAAGCACTATAGACCAAATGAGCTATCACTCATTTTGCTGTAGATTATACTATAAAAACACTGTATATAATATATTAGAGACTAAGGATAATCAGTATAGTGTTTAATTACTTATATATGAAATCCAATAGGTCTGAAGAGAGAGAAAAAAAGCAGGAAGTTTTCTATGATTATTTGATTTCTCTACCTTGATTCCTGTTGCTAGGGGGCAACCACTTTGTTGCTGTCTCCTATATAGACTGCTACCTAGTAACTATATATCTACTATATCCTACCTATTACTACTGATATTAAGAAGAGATATATATATTAGTGAAATATCAACCTCTTCCACTATCTCACTATTCTCCTTATCTATATCATCTTTGAGTTTTAGGGCATAGTAGCTCTAGAACTGCTTATAGAAGGCTATAACCTCTTAATTTAGAAGACTACTTCTGGTGTTATCCTGATACATTGATATTAGTGTAGTTTCCTTAATATAGCTTTTAAAAGCTAGGCTATATCGCTAGTTAAGAAGCTAGAAGAAAAGCTAGTTTATCCAAAATATTCTTTGACTTCAGTAAGGGAAATATATACTTAGCCCCCTGGTACTACTATAAGGACTAAGTATATATTCCTCTTACTTAACTTTGTTGTGTTTATTATCCTGAGTTATATTGTTAGAGGGTAGTATTAGGGGGGGGGTACCCCCCCTCTTTGATTTATAGAGAGGGCTAATCCCCCCTTAATTTAAAGGGATAGGTCACCCTCCCCTCTGATTTGAAGGAAGGCCTAATCCCTCCTCCTTGATTTAGAGGGATAGGCTACCCTCCCCTTTGATTTAAAGAGAGGGGTCACCCCCTACCCTACTCCTGAGTTTATATTAGTAACTAGTATCTTCTAGGTTATTTTTATGGTTAAAAGCAGGATATATTTTGTATAGCTTAGGAGTTAAGACCCTGCTTAGACTCAGGTTTTCATAGTATACCTACTACCTACTATATATCTAGGGCTTAGCGGCTACTTATATTTACCTATTCTATCTGTAGCCTCTAGGTTTATTTATTATCTTCTTACCTCACCTGATTTCTATCCTCTAGTATAGATCATACTAGGAAGTAGCTAATGAGATAAAGGCTAATAAGGTAAGAGAATGAAATAACAAATAAGCTAGAAGCTCTAGATAGAACAGGTAAATATAAGGGACTGCTAGACTAAATGTATGGTAGGTAGTAGGTATACTATAGTAGCTTCCCCAAAAGGTTTTCTCTGTATACTATAGCGGGGGGTAGGGGTATAGCCTTACAAGGCTACACTAGCTTAGGGAATAAATAAAATAATATTTTTATTTTATAACTATCAAGTTATGAAATAATATTTTTATTTTATAACTACTAAGTTATGAAATCACCTAGCTAACAATAGTAACCTATATAATTTAGAACACTAGTGCTGTGATATGAATTAGCTATAGTCCTTTCTACTATATATCCCTTATATCTACTAATATCTCCAAGACTAGCTATACTCAAGATAAGGCCCCCACTATATATTTCTAGTATACCAAAGAGAAGATCACCACTAACTACTAAGCTAGCTCTCTTTCCCTGCTGGTTACAGAAGATTCCTAAGAGATAAGGTATTTAGCTATAGTATAGTAAGGTAATTCATAATATAGCTATCATGAAATTATTTAGCTGCTGTGCTTGATCATAGGCTTACACGAAGTAGTGAGAAAGCAGCAAATAGAATAAATTTACTAGTACTATATAAATATCTACTTATTAAGCCGCCCTAGCCTACACCTCTCATATCCACTACAATAAGGCAGTCCCTCTACTCCATGATCCTGCTCACAGCGCCGACTACCTGCTTACCTAGCCTTCTGCTTCCGTGACTGTTCATACCTCTTCTGCTGTGCTGTGTACTAGGGTATAGTATAGATAGGAACATTAGCCCCCTCCTCCTCCTTAATACCAGTGATATAAGCACTGGTACCAGTAACATTAGTATTAATATTAGTATCATCAGAGTCACTAATAACAATGTAATCTGGATAGTCTGCTAGCTCAGGGTGTATACTAGATAAGAATGAGCTGTAGTAGATTCAGAGCTGAGGTTTTGCCTTATTGGGTAGTGTGGTGTCTGCTCCTCTATCTGGCCTAGTATCAGGTACACTACCTTGCCTGATACTAGTACCAGTACCTGGCACAGCACCCTGTACCATATTGCTACCAGGAGCGCGCTAGTTGTTGAAAAGGTTACTCAGTGATAGCAGTGGCGATGGGCTGGGTAGCAGGTCACCGGACTAAGATATGTTTATATCTGCTGCACTTATACCTGGTGGACCTATATCAGCTGCCCTTGTATCTGGCGTGTATATATCTGCTGTTCCTATGGGAGAATCTAGCTCGGTAGCCCTGCTGCCCATAGTGACCATCAAGATCTTGAAATTATCTCTTGTCCAGGAATTCAGAATCTACTGATCTGTGAAAACCTTATATAGGGAGCAGGAGCCAGCCCAGCTGATATATAGATGGTTTTTCCTCTAGTTAGAGATATATCTATCTCTTATATATCAGCTACCTATCTCACACTCTGCTAAGTAATCTCCTAGCCTAAGAATTTCCTCCTATTCCAATATTTTCTCTACCACGATTTGATAGCAGCTAAGGGTAGTTATTAGTATATCGGCTTATATCTCGATGTGTAGGCCAGTACTGTATATCTCTGGTAGTGGTTTGTCACTATAGATGATGTATAGCTATAGCTTGAGCTAGAACTTATGTAGCTACCGCTCTAGTGGTGCTGGAATATAATCATCTTGGAAAGCCTAGTGCTGGCAGTGGACAACTGTTCAATATCCTGCCTGAACCTCATATCTAAATATTAGTGCTGGTAGAGGCTGTTGGGCAGGAGCTGCTGTTGGTGGTAGTGGCGAAGCAGGGAAAGGCTTGAAATATAAGCAGTGTATAGATAGGTAGAGCTCACTACCCTTGAGGTCCGCGTGGATCACTGCACAGCTATGAGGGTAGTGATCCCCTGTATTGTCCCAAGATATAGTAGTAGAAATTGGTAATAGACTGTAGATAAAGAGAGTAGGTAGCAGATACAGGGTAGAAGCCACAGTAGATATAGGTAGAAATAAGGTAGGCTAGAGAGAGCAGAGCTCCTAAGTATTATCATTACTACCTAGTCTATTACTATACCAGGATTAAGATTAGCATAGGTATACAAATCAGTCTAGAACTGCTAGTATACCCCTAGCTCTGCTAAATTAGGATATAGTGGTAACACTATCCTAGGATTAGCATAGGCTAGGGGATCATGCTCTTGATTATGCTGTGCTCTGACCTGCTACAGGAAGGTATCATACCAGCCAGGTACAGTAGGTTTAGCACCAGGTTAGGAGAAGAACTATAAGCTTAATAATAGGTATACAAGATATATTGTATCAAGTGTTTGCTAACACCACTATACTATTATATCTAACAGATATATATCAAAATCTGTAATCATATTAGCTCAGGGGTAACTAGTTAAGTGACCACGGATATAAGTTAGTGTACCATAGTCTAGACTTAACTGAAATAGTGCCAGTAGATCCTGGTTTAGCCTGATTCCCTGGCTTCTCTCCCTAGAGAAGTAGTTCTGATCAGGTACACCATATATTATAAAGGGGTGTTATGGCTACTATTGAATATAATAGCTATTTTTCACTATCAGAAATACTGATATTTCTATCCTAATAAGAGGCATAAAAATAAACAGCAGTGTAACTTAGTTAGGAACTAAGCCCTCATAAAATAGGTTATTATATTCTATATAGAGAAAGAGGGTACCCTACTTTACTGTATACTCTTTATATAGCTGGTGCTATAGTCACTCAATTCACGTATTATATATAGATATTCCTAGTTACCAGTATATATCCAGGATAGTACTAAGGCTTAGTACAGGACTATTACTATTCTCAGCCTATAAGGTTATATACAAGTAGTATAGTAAGCAGTGAAATATAATCATTAGCAGGGTTTCTGAGCCCTTATTAGTTTGTAGGAATTACAGGTAAATATTGAAGTACTGTATAGCTACAAGGTATTAATAGGCAATACTAGATTATAGGTGATTTATATTACTACAGTAGAGCTACATTATTTTTCGAGTATAAGTATCTACTGCACCATAAATTTGAAACCTAAATTAAGCTATCTTATTATGCCTATTAGTTAACCAGATAAAGTCATAAGCAGGTATAATAAATAGCCTTCTCTAGATATACTAGTGATATAGTGATCAAGTAATACAGCCCTCTAGGTCTAACTGCTGTAGAATAGACTGAATATCACAGCGCCTGGTAGGAAAGCCATTAATAGTATATAGATATATATATACCTATCTTACACCAAATATATATCTAGGACTATTGGTGAGTAGTGATTAAACTTTCTACTATATAGTAGTCTTCAGCTCCTATCTCTTATTTTGATCTCTCTTATAATATACCTAGCTATTCTTTCTATAGATAGAGTAGACCTACCAGTGAGAGGGCTATAAACCATACTCTTATATAATCTTTTTTGTAATCTCATCATTATATAGGAAGGTATAGTAGAAAATATGATCAATAAGGTTGATTAGCTACAGAGTAATTTGCTGTTGTGTCCGCTTTCGAATCCTGTATCTCTAGAGTTACTAATCTAGTATAGTTCTCCTAATAGTGATTCCCTGCTATTCAAGACTATATAGTAGCTATATCTAGGTCTAGGTTTTGCTATATTAGTACAGATATCGGAAAATCATAGTCTCCTAGGTACTGTCCTATATAGTTTATTAATGATAAGGATAATTCTGTAGAGTATAGAGGGAATAAGTATAGTTTTACAGTATATAGTGGTAGCTTTATAGGGTACACGGGGAATAAGGGTAGATTTACAGGGTATATAGGTAACGAGGTCAGTTTTGCGGGTATGCAGACTATAAGTATAGTTTTCTTAGTGTACGCAGGTAATAAAGGTAGTTTTCCAGGGTATATAGACAATATATATTGATATTAGTATAGTGGGTATTAGTACAGTTAGTTGTGTAGTTACATAATGTACAGTTGCGCAGTTGTTAGTTGCGTAGTTGTCAGTTGCGCAGTAGTCCAGTTGCATAATGTACAGCTGCGCAATGGACGGAAAAACATTAGTGCGAACAAACTCCATAATGGGCCACCATACCATTGACTAATAAGGGACCAATTAGCACTGGCTAATGGCGGGCTGGGTTGTCTCATCTTCGGTTGTATCACATGGCTTTCTTGTCTCGTTGTATTCGCACTTCTGGTCCAAGTTGCATGCAAGGCGAGGCGAGTGTGCTCGGCTGAATGCGCTCTACGAGCTTCGCGATTACTCGTAATGGGAATTTGCAGCGAAGCACTCTACCAGGAAAGGACACAGGCCACCTGCCTGTGAGATGCGGTCCTGATCTAAGAAGAATGAAGATACATCTCGGTGTCCGAATCGATCCACTTGAGACGGAAAACTCGTTTGGTCTCGATTTGGTAAAGCATACTGTTCAGAGGATATGCTATTACAGGTGTCGTCGGATTACCGGATGACGAATAATCAGTGCTGAGCTTTCCTCGGAGCATCTTCTTTCTTTTTTCATGTTGTTCTGGGACAGCTCGGGATCTTTGTGATGAAGCCAAAAGCTGAGACTCAAGCTCGGAGGCCTTCAGATTTCGCACCATAAGGCAGAAGCCCCGCACTCAGTAATGTCTATCGTCCAGGTAGTCACCACCATTTCAGCAGAATGACTTTGTGGGAGCTGGTCACACCAGTCCTCATGCAGCTCAGCACAACCAACAAGGTCCATACCAAGCCGACTCTAGGGCCCCGACAGCCAATCTATCCGCGTCACTGCAGGGCCTGTCCGGCGATGCCCTCTGTTCTCGACAGCATACGCCAAGTGGCAGATTCCCATAAAGGCCTGAGCGTCTCCTGTGCTGTTTCCTGGCGTAAATCAAGCTGAAAAGTAAGTTATAAGACAATGCTAATTAATTCCGCTATCTAATCCCTCATCCACGTCTCTCTAGTTTGCAATCTTCTAATGAGTTTCATCCTCTTCTATCCGTAACTTCCCAATCACTCCATTTTCCCAATCCCTGATTTCCCAATCCCCATTCCCAATCCACATTTCCCGATCCCTATTTCCCAATCCACATTTCCCAATCCCCATTTCACAATCACTCATTTTTCCAATCCAGTACATATGTTTGTCTTGCCTGTTGGGTGTAAACAGAAGGGCACAAGGCCGTTGTTGGATCCTAGAAGTCGCGCCCGTGTGGTACACACATACTGTGTGCACTGTAGTTGGTATTTTTCTGGATTCGGCGCTGACCTGATGTAGGTTTATTTTGAGTAGTTGTGTGGCAAGGTTGGATTTGATTCAACAGACGGTAGCTAGGAGGTGCTTTATGTCCTTTCTGGACCGCTGTAGTAGATATCTGGGTCTGACCATGTGAACGGTGGCTGGTAGGCGATTTGGGTTCTGTCTGTGTTGATGTGGATGTAGTGTAGACAACACGATGACGTTCAGGGTCTGTCTGGGTCGCTGTGGAGGTAGTGTAGACAGCACGAGGACGTTGGGGTTCTGTCTGTGTCGCTGTGGAGGTATAGATAACATGAGGACGTTGGGGTTCTGTCTGTGTCGCTGTGGATGTATAGATAACATGGGGACGTTGAGGGTCTGTCTGAGTTGCTGTAGAGGCAGTCTGGACAACACGAGGACGTTTGCTGGTAGACGCTTTGGGTTGTGTCTGGGTCCCTGTAGAGGAAAGCTGGACGACACGAGGAGCTGGGCCATTTCCCTTCTATTACAATGTCAGTAGTGGCAGAGACTACATAGCTACATAGCTATATATACCTTGGATTTCTTGGTCCAGAGCTTGCAGCACATTGTGTAGGATTTGTTTCAAAGGGTTGTAAGAGTAGTATTGGTAAGTGGTAGTAGTAGTGGTGATAGTAGTAGTGGTGATAGTAGTAGTGGTGATAGTAGTAGTGGTGATAGTAGTAGTGGTGATAGTAGTGGCGATAGTAGTAGTGATAGTAGTAGTGGTAGTAGTAGTGGTAGTGGTAGTAGTGGTAGTAGTGGTAGTAGTGGTAGTGGTAGTAGTGGTAGTGGTAGTAGTGGTGGTAGTGGTAGTGGTAGTAGTGGTGGTGGTAGTGGTGGTGTTGGCAGTGGTAGTAGTGTCAGAAAGTGTTGACTCTAGGAGTGAAGTACTGGGAAGAAGAGGATATTTGTATGCATTAGGATACCTCTATGCACAGGTGTGTTCTCACCGCTCAGACCATGCAACCACTGGTACACAACTTCTCACAACATACAACCATTGGTAAACAGACCCCTCAAAGTATACAACCAATGACACACACTTCCTCAGACTATACAACCACTGGTACACATCTCCTCACAGCACACAACCACTGGTACACACCTCCTCACCGCATACAACCATTGGCATATAAATCCCTCAAAATATACAACCAATGGTACACACTTTCATCCAGCCACAACAGGGTCGCTACCAAGGAGGATACCATGGTCCAGGGTAATTGGGGAGCCGCGCTAACTGGCGCTAATGACTCAGATTAACCATTCTAGGTTAGCGGTATTTATCTCAGCAATTTCCCGAAGAATTAGCCAATTAACATTAAGTATTGTAGTATTTTAACTGCACTAAAAAGATAAAATCCATGGTTCATTGAGCAATTCTACAACCCCTAACCCTTAGCCTACATATTTCATCCAATGTCATTGTTCTGTTGAGTGCCCTCATTGTCATGCTACGGTTCATTTGAGCAAATTTCTCAGAGTCAGGCCTGACTCGCAATGTGAAGGTTTGTTCAAGCAATATTCCAAAGCTTGATCCTGTGGACCACAGGGGTAGGTAGGTTTGTGGACAGAGATCTGTTGGTCGTGCTGGTCAACTGGCTCATAACAGTACAGTGGGATACAGAGGCTGAGGGGAGTGTGTGGCAGGGATCTCAAGGGGACATTAGAGAGTCTGTGAAAGGTCTGTGTTTAACACACTCGATCGAGGCCCTCGCGGCCTGGGTTGGTACAAGGGCTGTTGGGATCTGGTAGAGAGGCAATAGAGGAAAATAGGTAAGGAAATATATGTCCATTAAACCCTCATACTCTGTGCACAGCAATTCAACTCATCATGAGACTGCAAATTAGAGGCAGAATGACATATGGTGTGTGGTGGCTAAGTCAGTGATCAAAGACCGATAACTTAGGTTGTCGGATTAGCAATCTTTTGCTCATCTCCGCTACTTGCGATCCGCTGATTGCGAGTCCGCCGATTGCGAGTCCGCCGATTGCGAGTCCGCCGATCGCGAGTTCGTCGAGCGCAAGTTCGCCGATCACGGTTCGCCGACCATACCATACTCAAGCCGAACTCAAGCTTGATGGATATATATATACCCAGGAATCCCTACCTGTTAACAGATAGAATAATTTTACGTATGGTTCACATAGCGATCGATTTTACTTTATCACAGTAAGAGCAACGAGCAAGTGGCTTTACATGCATTACATTCCCCCTTTTGCCGTGAGCGTACGGAGAAGTTTTGAGCCCTTGGCACAGGGCCCAATCACTGTGCTCCAGGGCCGGGGAATATTGCCGTAATCGGCCACCATACCTACACCGCAATTTTCTAAAGCCCATCAGCAACACGCACCCATCCAAATCCTACTTCTCTCTTCTCAGCATCTTCCGCATCCCCTCTTTTCCATTGCGCTACTTGCTTGATCTCACGGCCGATGGAGGCCCAATCCAGTTCAAGAAATCCACAAGCGACGCCGAGCTTATTGACCTCAGCAAGACACGGGTAAGTACGAGGTTTTCGGCCGCGTCTGTTCAATTGCTGACTTCTCATAATTAGCTGAAGCAGGGCAAATGCACTATCTCAACCGAGGCAAGGGACACGTCTAAGACTGTCGCCGCGCGCCGGATAACACTGTGGCCATCGTTGTCGATATCAGCGCGAGGCAGCAAGTTTGTCATCGGGAAGCCTGCAACGGCACCTCAGTGTTCTGACTTGGTTGTTGAGAGGGCAACAGAGGGTGAGAAGCAGTTACTAATCTGGCCATGGCAGCATGAGTGGCGATTTTATGAAGTCGGCAGAATCGAATAAGATACCTCATCAAACCTCGGCCCCTACATGACTTGTCTCCATTGATTGTGAAGGTCGAAGCAGAGTTCGGCGGTGATGGGGACAGTGAAGAATGGTTTTGCCAATGGATTAAACGGCAGGAGCAGTCCTGGTCAGCTAACCCTTTCTGTGGTGAGCCTGGTTGTAAATTACAGGTCAGCTGGGCTAAGCCCATGCAAATTTCCGGCAAGCTCTGGGAACTCTCAGTCTACTAGTTACCTCACTGCTGTCGACCAAACTCACCTGTCTGATATTGTCACTGGGATATGAATGAGACAGCTACCTATTGTGAAGGTATCGGGTCAGACTGGACTAGTGCTCTGGTTTCATTAGACAGTACATTTAGTGCTGTCATTGCAATCACCGCTGTCGCTGCTACTGCTGCAGCTGCTGTCGTCTATTAACTGGCAAGCAAGGTGACAACTTGGACTGGTGAAGGCTACTTGCCTTCTGGTTGACTGTCCATTCTGCGCACATAACATGTGATACAGGTCAACTAGTACCTCCGCCAGTATTGCTGGGAGGCCCTGCTTCAACTGTTACCTCGTGTCCCTAAACGCTGACTTGCTAACAGAAAGAGCAAAAATGGCAGTAAGGATGGCTAGACGTATCCTCGTGCATATGGTCGATTTATCCTTGTGAAATAATAGCCGTCTCTGGCAACAGCGGCTTGGTCGAAGATATCATGGCCTATGAGGAGATCGACACCTTCTACGGCGCTGGCTACGAGGTTGGAACTCATCTCTTGTCGAGATTGTACAACTACCACCGGCAAGGTTGTTGAGCCTGACGCTTATCGCGCTGCTCCCTACATTTCCCCTACAAGCTATTTCGACCTAGAAGCTGTGAATCAGTTGGTCAAAAATCTGATTGGGTTTGAGAAGCTCGCATACATTCGATTTCTCGCCTAGATCATTGAGCCACATGTTAGCTCCATCTTTCACCTTCTTTAGCTTATGGCATTGCATATCGGACTGATAGGTTACAATAACTCGCTTCGTTTCAGTCTCTCACATACTATAAGAACGTCGATAATAAGGCGGATAACTTTCTTCCCCCCCCCGACGATGTGAAACTTGGCTCAGGGCCGATCGAAACGACAGGCAAATTTTGCTAGACCCAGAAGAGAGCGCGGCGTGGTTGAAAGCCTTTTCGCAAGGGCGATTCCGGGGACCAACCTGGAAATCTGAGTGAGGAGAGTGATGACATTGCGGCGAGGAAGTTAGTTGCCAAGATCCATGTCCCTGTCCTAGAAATTGACTTCCAAGGAGCAAATCAGCCAGTCACTATACGATCTATTATCGGGTACCCACTTGTGATGCGAGTTGTAGTAGCCCAGAGGATAGTCTATGAATCAGGAAGCAGTTATGGAGCATCGACTCCCAGGGATTAAGCAATAGATTCATGTATGCTGAGAGTATGGATTCATCAGCAATGTCAACCTCAGCCCACTAACTATCCTCCGCCCCTTGCGGATCGGGTAAAGCACGCCAGGATAAGACAAGAGATATGCCTGGGCTATCCGACATGTGCGGATAGGAACCTTACTGGCGCGATGGCGGAAGCGGGGAGGATATCGTGTCGATCGATAATGAGATCAAGGGATATGGGATAACTTAATGCAATTGGTCGATAACAGACCCTGCATGCAGCTCAACCCCGCCATGAGATGTGGGCTAGAACAAACAGACACCGACACCATGACAGCAGGTAATCCTAGTCCTAGAGGTGTGTTCTCAGTTATATCGACAGACAAGCCATGTAGGTTCCGTAAGACCTGACTCACGCACAGTTTCTAATCTTGCTCACGGCACACTCTACCTACCCTACCTTCAAGCTCATCTAGAGGACTTACTATTTCGCAGCGAAACTGCTCATCTCGCCCGCACCCATTTAAGCTTGAAGCTTGAGATCTGGCAGAAATGGACGCTTCATACGACACTATTGTGGTCGGAGCTGGCAAGTTCTCAGTCCTCCGTCGCACCATTGGTTGGACAGCACGACTGACACACAATGCTACCAGGCTGGTTCGGCCTCGCTGCTGCCAGAGCCCGCCTCGAGACACATCCGACAGAGAAATTGGCTGTGCTCGAGAGTGCCGAGTCATGCGGAGGTACCTGGTCTGCAGACCGGTTGTATCCAGGCCTCAAATCTAACAACATGGTTGGCACCTACGAGTACCCTGATTTTCCCATGTCCGAAGATGTGTATGGCGTCAAACAGGCCCACATTCCGGGGGCAGTCGTCCATCGCTACCTCACTGACTTCGCTCGAAAGTTTGGAATCTATGGGCGAATTCACTTTCTGACCACAGTCGAAATTGTCGAGCCATCTTCGTCGGGAGGCTGGGTATTGACAGTCACTCATCCCAAAGGTCAAAGCGCTGTGGAAGCCGAACGATTGATTCTAGCGACCGGTCTCACATCTTCCCCGAACTTACCCAAATATGCAAACTCGCAAGCTTTCGATGCTCCCTTCTTTCATGCCAAGGATTTCTGTAAGGAAGCTCCTAACTTGAAGGGCGTCAAGAATGCCGTTGTGGTGGGAGGCGCAAAATCTGCGTACGATGTCGCGCATGCCATGGTCGAGGCAGGCGCCACTGTTGATCTGATCATTCGGCCCAACGGCCGAGGCCCAGTGTGGATTGCGCCGATCTACGTGACGCCCTTCAAGAAACGTCTCGACCAGCTGTTCCTCCTCCGTTGGATGACTTGGTTCAGTCCCTGTACTTGGGGTGCAGAAGATGGATTCGGCGGTATTCGCCGGTTATTGCACGGCACTCTCATCGGCCGTATGCTCGTGGATGGCTTTTGGAAGGTTTTGGGCAATGATGTGATTACACTCAACAAATACGACAGTGACCCAGAGTTGAAGAAGCTCAAACCATGGTATCCGGCTTTCTGGATCGGAAGTGGATTGAGCGTCCTCAACTATGATACTCCACTCTTTGAGATGGTAAAGCAGAAGAAGATCCGGGTACATGTAGCAAACATAGACCATTTAGAGTCCCGCAAGGTAGTTCTTGAATCCGGTCAGGAGCTCGAGGCTGATGTCCTCATTTGTTCGACAGGATGGAAAAAGGAGTCTTCATTGAAATTCCAGGGGATTGGAAAGGGGGATATTGGCCTTCCTTTTGCTGATCAAGAGATCGAGGCACTTAACAAGAAAGCGGACAAGGAGGTGCTGGATATGTTTTCTCGTCTTGAAAATCAACCCGATCTAACCTTTGAGCCTGTGAAACGGGAGCCCCTTCGACTCTACCGCTTGATGGTCCCCTTCACAATGATACAGCAACGAAACATTGCTTTTGCCGGCATGGTTTCTACAGTTAGTACCTCGCTCTGTGCCACCATTCAGGCTCTGTGGATCTCTCTATTCTTCGATGGCAAGGTAGACAGAATTCCTAAAACTGACGAAGAGATCGTCCGAGACATCATGCTGCACAGCCAAGGGATGAAATGGCGATTTGGAGCCTGCGGGTACGGAAATGACCTGCCTGATTTTGTGTTTGAGTCGGTGCCATATTTCGATTTTCTCTTGAAAGACATGGACCTGAATAATTACCGGAAGAAGACCCTGCTGGCAGAGTTGACCGCGCCGTACAGCCCTGGAGACTATGCCGGATTGATAGCTGAATGGCAAGAGAAACATATCGTTAAGAAAGATTAGACAGGATATATATCAGGGACGAAGGTTTCACAGTTGGAAGTGAGTGTTCGATACTCATAAATCACAGAGAGGTCTCTATACTTTGATTGAACCACGGGCGTATCACTGGTAAAGGGGTAGGAGAGCGTAGCATGCTTAAAAATGAGATGCTGAATCCTCTAAAGAGCGCATTTAAATCCTAGTGGCTGTAAGGCATACATACTTTCTGACCACAGATCTTGCAGCTCTGATCGATCTCATCGTTCATAACTTATCAACCCATCAATCGTGCCGGCATGCAACCCGCCAGTAATAGGAATATCAGCTGCAGTGGTGTGTCTGGCAGCATCACTTAACAGATAAACCACGGCACCGGTCAAATCGTCCTGGGTGCTCAACCTTTGCATAGGCGGGGACAGCCACATCTGCTCTCCCTCACGCATGCTCTTTGTCGCCCTCACAGACCGAGTCATCTCGGAATCCACGAAGCCCGGGGAGATAGTGTTGACGCGGATATTGTGCGGGGCCAACTCTACAGCCAATGCCTTTGAAAGCATCAAGACAGCGCCTTTGGACGCGTTGTAAGCAGCCATTCGATATCCCGGTAAGGCGATGTGGGCTGATTGAGAGGCGATCAGGACCATGCTGCCGCCGGACTTTTGTCTGAGCATTTGCTTGGCGCAGAGTTGGGCGATGAAGAAGGTGCCTCGGACCTAGATAAATGGGAAAGGGTTTCAGCCATCTTGTTGCAAATGAATCGTTCCATCAAGGGGAATACTTGCGTTGATTTCTTGGATTCTTGTGAATTCCGCCCAAGTCTGATCAACAAAGGGTTTGTCGATTGCAATCCCTGCTGCCGGTACGCAACCGTCAATGCTGCCGAGCTTTTGGAGTGCCTGTTCAAATGCCTCGTTCAGGCTTTCTTCCTTGGTTACGTCAGTGCGAATGTAGATTGTTGTAACACCGAACTTCGTGCCGAGGGTGTTGAAGTCATCGACCGGCTTCTCCTGAATGTCCATCACCGCAACATTGCCTCCCATCTCACAGATGGCCCGCGTGCAGGCATATCCGATTCCTTGTGCGCCGCCAGTGACAACGTAGTTGCGGCCCCGGAGCTCAAACATCGGACGAACATCTTTCAGAGGTTCTGCCATGATTGTGCGATTGTCGACGAATACTACAACACACAGAGCCTTCCCGGAAGCTGTGTACTTCTGAATGACAACGACTGGCTTTGGCTGCGTAACCGATCTAGGCTAGTTATTTATTAGTCAAGGAAGGAATCAGCTGCTGTGGTGTATGATTGGAAGTGGTAATAAAAAAAGACCGTGTCGGGTAGCGCACCTTATCAAAAAGCGAGCTCCCGACATCCGATCCTCGGGGCCCCTACGTTAGTAACACTGATACTAAGCTCATTCTTCTACACATGACAACATCTAAGGAAGACCTACCTACCGAGAGGGTTTGAACACTGACACTTTATATCACTTGCTCGTGATATTCCAATGTATGCTGATATTAGCAAACCACCCGCTCCACTTCCCCGTCCGAGGCCGACGGAAATTCAGCCTGGCGTGACTCTACTTCCTCCCCTCTCTCGCCGAGGGCATGGCCCGGGCCTCATCATCCTAACTGAAAACTCGACAGCAAAGCTCGATATTCTAGATGGCGTGCCATCTGTGCTCATCAAATGGGCAGAGGAGGGATATTCAGTCGTCGAGATCCAAGCTCTCGGCCTGGAGCACGCCGAGTCGAGTCTAAGACAGGCGATCGAGGCGCTGAAGCAGTGCCCAAATTGTGATGTCAAAGACAAGTTCGGTGTTGTAGGTGGGTGTCCCAGCTTCACAGCATTTACCCATGATGGAAGATGCCAACTCACCTTCCAGCCTACGACATTCAGCTGTGGAATAAAGTGACTCCCATCTTGTCCACCACGCCCGAGCTCGTCGGTGCTGTCATCTACGCCAGTCAATCCGACACGGGAAGCAATACAACTCAAACCTCCATTCCAGCCCTCTGGCACATCGCCGGCCAGGCCTCTTCAGCATCGAAAGCACCCGAGAGCGCCAAAATGTACTATTATCCATCAGCCCAATCCGGCAAATTCGCCACTCCTTTCCACCAGCACTTTCACTATAACTCCGAAGCCCTCACTCACACCCGGAATTTAATGCATCTCAAGCCGCTCCTCGGCGGCCCCTACTTTGATCTCGAAGCCATCTGGGAGGAGCACACGTACTATGAGTTTGCCGATCGCTCGGTTGAGCACACTATGAGCACAATGGTGCAAGAACCATACGTCAACCATGTCCCCACGGTAAGTGTACAACTTCGCTAAGCTCGCATCCCTTCATGCTCCATCTACGTACGCATCTATCCAAGCTGACTGCAGTCTTTCTGCTATGACACAGTTGACTGGCGGTATCGGGCGCGAGGCCCTCACCAAGTTCTATCGCCACAACTTCATCTTCAACAACTCCACTGACACGGAGATGGAACTGATCAGTCGGGTCATCGGCATCGACCGCGTGGTGGATGAATTCATTTTCAAATTCACGCATGACAGCGAACTCGATTGGCTGTACGTTGTTCTGCTCCCCGTCTGTACCAATTCCTCGACACGCCATCTTCATCTTTCCCTACCGCTGGCACCTCTTCTACTCGTCCTATTCCCCCCAGCCCCTTTCTTGCAAGAACATAAAATAACGACGTATCCCCCGAAACTAGTCTCCCGGGCGTTCCCCCCACGCACAAGAAGGCTCAAGTCCCCTTCACTGCCGTCGTCAACATTCGTGGCGACAGATTGTATCACGAGCACATCGGGTGGGACCAATGCACGGTGCTAAGACAGTTGGGCTTGATGCCTGAATACCTCCCTTATCCGTATCCTTACTCCCGCTCAGCTTCAGAGAAACCGGGACAGGTCGACGGCAGCATGCCGTCGAAGAACGATGTTGCGAACATCACAGATGACGGGACGGCGGCGCGACGAGTAGAGTTTCGAGTGCCCACGATGGGAGTGGAAATAAGTGACAAGATGAGGGATCGAAATTGTGTAGAGAGTAATGGGATGTTTGAGTTCCAGGTACGAGAGATTTGAAAAATGCGGATGGAGGTTGATGAATGAAAAGAAGGTCGTGCCGATGATGAGGATCTACGAGGCGTTAATGGTTTACATAGAGTAGTTCCTTGCATGAGAATCATGTATACAATTTCACCATTATCACATATTTCAACCACCACCTCCCCCAGCTTTCCTGGGGCACGACTTTGCTTGCCCTCATTCCTGACCCTTCCGATCTCATACTTCTGGGAGTTAGAAACCGAAAACTATCCCACTGCGGCAAATCTAACGAACTCAGCCGTAGAACACATCGCTTCCGAAGTCCAATTGAACGGGATAATTGTGATGCTGCTGCGGTGACAGTTGGGGCTGGTTGGAGATTGTGGACAAGATCCAACTTCGACTGAACCTGGCCTTGTACCAAGAGATATGGCTATCGGTTTCATTTCGTCAGTTTGGCGGGCTCTACTACAAAGAGGACTTGGAGAACGTGCCTTCTGAGAGTCACCTGTACATGAACCAGGAAGGCGAGAAAGTATATAGCTCTCATCTCGCTATTGGACCCATAACTGGACGTGACTGGTCTGACTGTGGAAGAGCAGCTCTGAAATGTGACCGAGGCTCCTGTAAGAAGCATCATCAAAATTCATTCGCACTTTCTTAACTTCAACTAGGCCTTACATCGTCCGACTACCCCAGAGCCATCGGCGTTGGGAATTAACAGCAATATTGTCAATAAGACCACTCCCTAAGCAAACTGTCATGGTGTGCGGCCCAGGGCTGGTATATGTTACAGTTGAATATTACAGTTCCGTGCCGGCTCGATCCGAGAGACAAGCTATAAGAATGCGCAGAGCATAGGAGAAGTAGTCGAACTTCAAGCGTGGAGCCTCGTACTGTCGGTCATACACATAGACAATTCCAAGCCAGACACCACATCTCCCTTGTCATCTCTCTGCGTTCCTTTCTATAGAGATCTCTAACAGCAGCCTGCTAATATCGTCAACATCAAGATTGTAGGACAGACATGATTGATGGCACAAGGATGTATTTCTTATCATCGAAATGTTCGCTGCCAACATAAGGCGATATCTTTGTATTAAAAGGGATCAACATGGGGCCCAGCTACGAGCAGGTTTGCAGCAAATCCGTACTCAATGTGGGATGTTCTATGTAAAGGGCTCTGTAAAGCCCGACATACGATTCGTACAAGGTCGAGAGGTGCAGAAGAAAAGGCTTGTCGTGCGTAGCGAACCGACAACTCAGCGCAAGCACAACCGTTCTTGCATGTCCTGAACTCCACGTACAAACGTTGCTCGACAGCAAATTCCTTTGTTTGAGATGGTGAATGAATGCTTTCCGAGCTGGGTATGATGGTATCCGTTAAGATGTGGGCCTGGGAGAACGGCATCCCAGAGGACAAAAGCTCGTGGATAAGAGGCCAGTGGGGATGTTTCTTCATCATAGTGGTTGTGAGCAAATATGCTCTCATCGTCTGGTTGAGTAATAATCTCTTTCTGGAGGCACACAAATGCGTTGTTGCCTTCCCCGCACATCAAAGTCATGTTTACCTTAAATATACCCAGCAGAGAATACGCCAGATCTTCAATTCTTGTCGCCTGTCTGTTTGCTGCCCATCTCATCCTTGTGTTGACGCTCTGATCAAATATTTTGTTGCGGTTCTTGATTACTTCGCTGCTGATGCTCGTTATCGTGGATATCTTACGCTTGCAGTATGCTTGTCGGTGATGCAATTCCAATGTTTGTCAAAGAACTTCACTTCGCTGGGGCCAAGGCGTTCTTGTAATGTCCAACCCATAGTGAACCAATTGCTCCCATGAAAGCTGGTCACGGAGTCGATGTCGTGAAGATAGGCGTAGCAGACCCCGGAATTCTCATACCATTTCCACGGGGAGTTAGCAACTTCGCTGATCTCTGCACTACGGCCTTTGTCAATGCAACATGTGTCAATCCATATCCACTCAAAGCCATCTTGCAACGTTCTTTCGCACGCGCTGGTAGTCTTTCGGAAGCCCGAACCTTTTGTCTTTCGTTTATCACGAAGCGACGGTGCAAAGATGCTAATGTCCCAAGTAGATCGTCGCCGACTGTGATAAGCAGGAACTCCTGGTACTAAACCTCTTCGCCATCAACCCAGCGGTGCGAGAGAATAGCGTAGGGTGGTATGTCACATGCATTGTCAATATGCTTCTCTACGAATTCTTCGAACTCTCGAGTCCGGGTATTGAGAAAACGAATGGTCGTGCAAAAGGAAGAGACAAGTAAGCATAATCATGAGGAAAGACGCCAGAATCTCTCATGGAGTGACAACAACAACAACAACAACAACAACGATGAACCAGAATCAGATTTGATAAGTTAACGAGGCCAAGAGCAGAAAGAAAACCATAGCGAGAGTGCGAATCATACATCTAGTGTGATGGTTCTGCATCTACCAAGGCAAAGATCCTGAGTCGCTCCTGGAACGGAGCAAAAAGATCCCTTTGATGGGCCGAATCTTCTCGTGTGCGATCCGAGTCATGTGTTGGCATGAGAAACGAGGGGGATAGAAGATAGCGTCAGGCTAAGTTACCGTGCCGCCTAAACCTTTTTGCAGAGCTAAGAATTTTCGATCAGCTCCGAAATCCGACACCATTGATCTGGGTGATGAGGACGGGACACTGACTCAAGCAGTGACCAGCACGGCCCAAGCGCTAAGAGGACGATGCCATCTTTCTCCAAAGCTACTGGAGTATCTTGGGCTACCTAAATTCAAAGAGGTTGGTTTAGCTCGACTCCTGTCGAGGCCATGGTCCATGCGCATATGGGTCGTTCAGGAAGCAGTACTCGCGCGTAATATCCAAGTTGTCTTCGGTAGCCACTCCGTCACCTTCGAACAACTCGTCTCAGTAGCCTGTGTGTACTTAACCGTCTTACAAACTGCAGCACGTGTACGGCAACGCGCGAGCGGCGGCCACAACATTGTTGAAGATGCCTTGATAGTCGCCGCTCGTTGCATTAACACGCCGGGGAGACCTAAGACGGTTGAATAGATGATCAGTGTCGCATGGATAACCTACAGACTGCTGTCAATCTTGTTTCCCCTTCCCTCGATGCAGACGAGACGTCAGTGGAAGGAGTCCTCGGTGGACCTTGCTGTGGAGAGCAGCAGCGAACGAAAGAAATACGCTAGCATTGAGAACAAGCAACACTTTGAGGATGAATAGAACCTCATACGCAAGGTTGCTGCGATCCTGTCCCAGCCTGTTCCCTTGTGGCCAAAGAAAAATGTGCCTTGAGACCGTCTCCCCAACCCTTCCCAGCCTTTTCCACAAGTACCACGTCGCTTCTACACCAAGCCCGACCACAACAGACGATGGACATTTTGGCACGCAGCGTATCACGGCGCATCTGTGTCCTATTTCCCATCACTTTTTGCTGTCCTTGCAAAGACCTTGAATACCAGATGGTATTTCTAGACCTCATTCTCTGTGGTGCGACTCCCTCTTCTTGATTTTTTCCAGCAATGACTCAGGTCACCAACTGGGAGAGAGACAGGATATTGCATCTCGGCCGCCATCATGACGATTGTCATGTACCATCCCAGAGCTCCTGCAGCGAAGACCAGAGCACCACCAGTCTTGACGGAAGATAAGTGTCAACGTCAGAACACAAGACTGGCGAGTTTTGAAACTCACCTTTTGTAAATTTCCAGCCGCGCCGTAGTCGCTCGTGCTGAGTTTCCAGTATGCTCCACTGAGAACCCAGGCAGCCACAGTGACAAGCAGAAAGATCAAAGCCAAGACTAGATTTGTCTTCATAGATAGGACGAAGGATGTCAGAAGGGCAAACCCCCAGGCGATCAGGCACAGAGCAATAACCGCGTTGAATTCGGTGGAAAGTGAACCAGAGGCACTGCTGCCTGTGGAGACATACGGCGCCGTGAGATTCAATATAGGGAGCTGCAGCATGCCAAAAGTCAACCAGAAGACAGCTAGCACGCCACATACCATCATGAAAATAAAGTTGCCCATGATCCATTCAAAAATGCATGTCAACAGGAGCAGCACCGGCCCACAAAGAAGAAAATGCCACTATGCCCAGTAGATTAACATTTAGAAATCTAAAACCATCGGCAAGTTGGCATAGTACTTACACGACTGGTGTGAGCCCATTAGCTCCTCCCCATCCCATCAACACCATTGAAAAGTCATGGCAGAGATGACGAAACTTGATCACGCTGTCAGCCAGATCAGGATGTAATAAAACTCCTTGAAACCAACCACCCAACAAAGCCAAGGGGCGTAGGATTGGCGAAGCGCTTGATGTTATCCCCGTCACGAAGAGATTTGGGAGTCAAGTAGAGCTGCATATGTACACTGACTCAGTAAACGGGCTCTTCGCCAAGCTGAAGTACTCCCAGACCTTTTCGAAGAGTTCAGGGCTCATGGAAACAGCTCCAGTAGAAACTGCATGGGTCAGTGATTCCTTTTGCTGGAGGGTATCGAGCTTGACAGAATCAGAGTAATTGCGTGAGCTGCCCATCCTTATCTTGTTGAGATATTGTGACGAGAAGTGTTTGTGTGCAACACAGGTCTTTTTGTTTCACTCTTCGTCCCCGGAGTGTTCTTGAAGCATAGTTCTAAACTTTGCATCCGCCAGCTGGCCTCATCCTCCATGAGGGGAGCCTTACTTCCGACAAGTCCACCGGCTGTTCCACGATCTGCAAGGAGTAGTACATCGCGTGGAGTGTGGTGGTGCCCCCCTTGCATCTATCTCACGTCTAGCGCGCGATGTACTTGATGCTCTGTCAGGCATTGCGAAGCTCTAATCTTTTCTTTTCGGTAGAGGTAAGAGTCTCTTACCCCAAACGCCATGTCTGAACCCTTCTCTAGGATTTCGGATCAACTCAAGCTTGTGCAGACAGAACAGTCTGTTTTAGGAGTAGGTGACAGAAACCACTGGTTGAAGCTAAGTGTTTGCTTAGTCACGGTCAGCCCACTGCCCGAGTTTCTATGACACAGGAAGAGGACAGAAAACGATAGAATTGCTCACTTGCTTTATCGACTCTTTGCGCTCTTTGGTGATTTGTTTCGGCTTTGAAGGCCTTTTTGTAGCTCAAATTGTCACTCGCTTAAGTTATTAATCTATGCACTCTCGCCTTTTAGGAGTCAATAATCGAGAGGCACACGACTTATTAACTACAGTATTCTGGAGAGAGGAGGCACCTAGGATCTACCAGTATCTACCTACGTAAGCGGCAACCCAGCTCATCCACGCCATGGCCTCCTCCCACCACTTCAACAGCACTATGCCAGCCCGCGCCAACGCCCTGCTCCGCGAACAGCCAAGCCATACTCGGGCCTCGTCTCTCCCCGCTCGCCCCAACAACGCCACTACACAATCCACCGGATCCGCAACGCAAACCATCACCACCAGGCCCAGCCCTAGCCGGCGCGCCTCGCCGTCACAGGAACCACCGCCTATCTTCCTACGCCTGCGTGGTGCGAGCGAACGCTCCACAGTCGAAACGGACGCGGAGGCTACTACCCTGCGAAGAAGCAGCGAGACACGCCGCGGCATCAGATGGGCGGACGACGTGATCGACAACGAAGGACTAGGCAGGAAGAGCAGCAAGGTATGCTGCATCTACCACAAGGCGCGGGGGGTGGATGAGAGCAGCGGCGATGACGAAGACGACAGCGACAGCGATAGCAGTAGTGATGGCAGCGACAGCGATGACAGTGGTGGTGGTGGCGATGACGGCGCCGCGAGACCGGCGGGTGGAGCGAAGCGGCGGGCCAGGGCATGTCATGGACATGATGGCCATGGCCATAGCCATAGCCATAGCGGCAAGGGCAAAGGCCATAGTCATAAAGGATCAGGAAGAGGCAGAAGGAAACCGTCGCCGAATGCGTATGAGAGAGTACCGAAGCCGCGGCCAGGGCCAACGTGATGTGATGTGATGTGATGTGATGTGATAATAGACGGGAATTTTCATTCTTTTTTCATCTTGATATTACAGTATGTTGTGGGAACGAACTTGGAAAGGAATAGCATTCTTCTTCGCTGGCTCAATCAACATTATTGTCACCGAAGAACGAAATCGATCCAGCCAGCCAGCAGCCCAACTCCCGGATAGGCTCTGATAACGATGGTCCAAGAACTGACAGCTCAGTCCGTGAATTGACCTGACTAGGTAGTTAAATCATCATACTCCGCCTCCTAGTTGCGAGCATGTCTGCCCCCGAGCGGGTCGTGGCCACCCCACCATCAGCAGCATGGTTCAAGGCAGTCGCTGAACCGCCACCTTTCCTCCCGCGGACGACTGCTTCGTTACTGCCTGAGTATGCGACAGACTGTCTTCTTGGCAACGGCCGAGATGATCTCGAGCCGGCGGCCGCCGTTGTTGTGGTTGCTCTTTCCGAGCCAGTACGCTTTGGTTCCACAGGCGAACTATTGTCAGTGCTTGAGCAAGGTGGGTCGAAGATGGAGAGACGGTTGATTTCCTTGGCCAGGACAGCATCGGTGGCAGAGTCGCTGACTTGATTATGATGGTGATGATTATCGTCGGGTCTGGCTTTGGCCGCACTGATTCTGTCGTTCTTCTTCCTCTTCCCGCCTCCAACACTAGCACCAGCACTGTCAGCCTCAGCAGTGGAGTCGTTGTCAATCATAGGGCTGGGTTTCTTCTTGTCGCTCAATGGACTGGTTGGCTCCTCCTTGAGGTGCATATCCGACATGGCCATATTCATAGTAGTGAGCAATTTTGATTCGCTTTCAGCCTTGACAGCACTCCCACCACCACCAACACCACCACCACCACCAACGCTGGCCTCGCGGTGTTTCTGCCTGTCAATGCCCTCCACTGCACTGACCAGCTCCTTTCCCGGCCGCCTCATTTTATCTCGTAGGTTCGGTTCCGCATAGGACACTGCGGCTCGCGCACGCCGTGACGCACGACCAATGCTGCCATTCAGCACGTCTTCGACCGAGTTGATCAAGGCTGCTTCCTGCTGTTGCGCGCCTTTAGGGTTGTGTTTGGAAGAGGGAGGTTCAGTTGAGGTCGAGGGCGGCGAGAGGACTGTGTCGGCTGCAGAAAAGGGAGTCTTGGGCGGGGGTTGCGTGTCGGAGTCGGCGGCATTGTCGTTGCTGCTGCTCTTGTTGTTGTTGTTGTTGTTGTTGTTGTTGTTGTTGTTGTTGTGATCAGACTCCCTGTTGCTTTTGCTGACTGGTGCTTGTTGGTGATGTTGTTTCGCGGCACTGGTGAGAGTGGCATTGCTAGTGTTCCTCACGACAGACACACGCGGTCTCGCGGGAATGTCTCTGGCATCATCACTCTCATCTATGCCGTCCCTTTCCCCTTTCAGGCTTTTGAGTTCGGTAACAGCGGCAGGAATCTTTTTCTTCGTAGGCGAGTTGCTGCTCTTAAGCGCCAGCACTCTCCTCTCCGTGCCTTTAGCCTGGCCCTTTTGTGGCGACCGCTCTCCCGTGGCGGGAATGATGATATTGCCCTGTTGGTGGCCGTTGAGTCTGGAGAATCTGCCGCTCTTCCTCCCGGCTGCCTTCAAGGTTGACCGTCGCTGGTAGACAAAGTCATCATCCTGCTTTGCTACAGCGACTGGCAGAGCAGGCTCGTCCAATTCTGAGACTTCAAGTTTCCTCTTCGCGCCGCTCTTAAATAGCGCCGGTGCATCGCTCTCAGCTGGACTCGGCGTCGTCATTTCAGAGAGTAGAGAACTGGTCCTCCGCTTCCTTCTTGTTTCCAGATTGTTAGGTAGCGCCACAATCTCCAGTTCCCCAGTCGTGGCGTCAGCCTCTTTCCGTCGCTGACTCTCGTGCACCTCGACCTCGCCCCAGCTGCCTTGATCGATTGCATCAAATTGGGCGACCGGTGGCGGCCCAATGTCAGGGCTGCCCTTGTCATTCAGAGCCTGGACCTCTATCGGCTCCAGTGTCCGACGAGGGTACAGCTTATTCTCGACGATGGGCGGCAATCGGCCCTCTTGCTCCAGCCCACTGGCCATAGTGCCGTTGATAAGCACACCACCCAGCGTTTGCCTGTTTCTCCAGTGCTTCTGATCTGGACTCTCGACGCCGGCTTCTACAGCAGCAGCAGCAGCATTTTCTTCCTCCATCGATAAACTTTCCTTATTCTGCGCGTCGCCCTCTTTACTGCCGCTCCTTCTCTTCCTCACCCTTGCATTGTCTCCCACTCCCAGCACACCCAATTCTTGTACCAACACACCCACCTCCGCCAATTTTCTCTCCAGCCGTTCTTTCATCACCACCACTTCCCTGGCCACATGCCTCTGCCTCTGCCATCTCTCCGCCTCTCTCTGCGCTGCAATCGCCGCCTCTCTCAATGCGATATTTTCCGCCAACAACCGCGCAATCTCCGTCTCCAGATTACGGATACGCAGCGACTGCGCCGAGTTTGTGCGTGCGAGCTCGCGGTTCTGCCGTGTGAAGCGGCGTTTCAACGCGTCAACATCTGGCATTGTCGTCGACGACGAGGATGGAGGAGGATGTTGTCCAGCGGCGTGTTTGGGCGGATCGTTAAGGCGGGCCATTGATGCATTGAGTTGTTTCTTGGCTCTCGCGCTGCATATGTGTTTTTTTCTACGTGTAATGTACCGGTATCTGTGTTAGAACCACAGACCTGGTACAAAAAGTTGGAGGCTCATGTGGGTCTCTAAGCGACGAGGTAAACAAGCTACTCGATTGGGTATCGCCCAAAAGGGTCGGTTGCGTCACCCTTTAGCGCGTCATTACGATATAAAGCTTGGCGCGTTACCTAACATCAAAATGCCTACCGTACCTGACCTATTTATTGTACCATAATGCCCAGGGGCTAGTAGCCTTGTAATATAGCACTTTCTCGGCATCTTCCACTGTTCATGTTGCTAAACAAATACAATAGAATGTGGTCAATGAATGCTACTTTCCTAGCAAGGACTGTGTGCCACTCAGCCGAGCTATCGGTATCTTGACGGGAGATAGAGCCTTGGCCCTAATCGATACGATAGGCTCGATGCCGACAACAGAAAAATCGATCTACTATACACCGCAGGCAATACATCAGTGTGTGGGCGTGGCGTCTGTATTATATCGAGTGACGGCAGATCCGCAATTTTGGGGATTATCGCTCGCGACGACAGTCACCAAAAAGTGTTATAATAACGTAAAACCATAACAACGAACCGCCAAGCCATACACCATATCATTTGTCAGGCCGGCGGGCTTGGCGAGGTCGAAATCGAGAGCGGCAAGAGGATCAAGGGAAACGAGGGCGATGAGAATGAAGATGAGGGGGACAAGAGGGAGATAGAAAGAGAGAGACAGAGAACAGGGGATGCAAAAATAGCAGCCACCAAGGCCTCTCGACACGTGACGTGGAGGATCTTCCATCTTCCATCTTCTCATCGTGACATCATTCATCGTCACCACCACCACACACTCACCCTCCACCTTCCTGAATATCACTATTCCAACAATGGCAACAACGCGGCACTCGCTGCTGCACCTCTCCTCGGCCACATCCATGTCCACATCGACGTCCGCGGCCGCGCTCCACACACGCATCGCGCACAAACGCGCCGAACTCGCGCACCTGCAACAACTACGCGACCTCTCGGGGCAAATGGCGGAGCAAATGCGCCTTCTCGAGCAGAAACTCGCCACGCTGTCCGACGGCACGGAAGCCGTTGCGTGCGTGCTGGCGAATTGGGAAAATGTCTTGCGCGCGATTAGCATGGCCGCAAGCGGGGCGAGCGGCGTGGTCGTCGCGAAAGGAGAAACAACAGGGACAGATGCAGATACAGATGCATACGGGGAAGGAAAGGAAAAGGACGAAGAAGAAGAGAACGGAAAAGGATTGCCGGTGACGTTGGTGAGGATACCTGTTGGGATTAGGGGGGAAGAGAATGAGGTTAGAAGGGATGGGGTCGGGGTTGGAAAGGAGCGTGGTGGGTGATGAGAAGAGATGGAGTTTGATAATAAGGCCATGCAAAGGCTGTCAAATTGCCGGGTGATGGAGGATGATAGTGTGTGTCGACGACGACGACGATGACGACGACGACGATGATGATGATGATGATGATGATGATGACAACGACAGTGACAACGACGACAACGACACTACGGGCATCAGTGATTGATTGGCCTCTACCGATATACAAGACCTATCAAATAATCCAACGCTTGTCGCCCGTTGGCAGCTGTGGGGACAGTGCTCGACGCACGGCGATCCTGGCCGACGGCTTTCTGGTCGCTGCCACCACACAGTCTGCGGCATCCAACTCCAACACATTCCTCTGATTCATTCCAAACACCCTGCTCGAAGCGTATCAAATGAATGGCAGTTTGCATCCGTCTATGCGACAGGAACAGCAGCGGCAGTTCTTGCTTCAGTTCCCGCTTCAGTTCCCGCTGCTGCCTTGGCCGCTTTGACAGCTTCCATCCTCCGCTTCTGCTTGTCCGCCCACTCTCTGCTGGCCTGTCGACCTCTCTCAGCTGCTTCCGCCCGCGCCTTCCTCGTCGCTTCTTCCTTCTCGCGCTTCTCCTTTTCGGCTGCCTCCTTCTCCATCTTGGCCCGACCAAATACTTCCCGGCCCTTGGCTTTCTGCTGAGCAGCGTTTTCCCTGCTCACCGTCAGCTTCTGCCCAGCCGTCAGTGAAGCCACACGTGGAGCCAGGGACTCCCGCAGTGTTGTGGATGTTGGCTTGGGAGGAAGGCTGGTGCGTCGGACGCTTGAGTTAGCCTTGTTGGCATCGGGCCGCGTCTTGGTCACAGTGACAGAGGTCGCTGGGTTGCTCACGGCGGCCGGGACTTGACGAGGCATAACGTTTTCCTTGTTGCTGCCAGATCTAATAGCGCTGATGCGTGCTTGGCTCGCCCTATTCTCACGAGGTGCTACACTGGGCCGAGATGTCGTGCGTGGAGCTGGTCGGGCTTTGAATGATTGTCTGTTTTGCTCCTCCTCCTCTTTCTTGGCCCGCTCTTCACGCTGTGCCTTCATTTTGGCCGCAATCGCCTCACCGGGGAGACTGAAGTTGGACCTTGTCGGGGCCTTTGAGGACTTGGCAGGCACAAATCCAGGCCGGCTTGTCGAGAGTGAACCACTAGTCGCTCTCTTCTTCGTGTTGGTCTGCTGTCGCTGCTTAGGCGGAGAATTAGAAAAGGACAATTGGCCCCGTGCCTCCGTCTGTAGGCCTGTTTTGTGAGCAACCTGGGCCATCGCTGTGGCTGGCTTGCTTGGTGACTTGGGAACAGTGCTTGCACTCTTCGCAGACTCGGCCGTCGACAAGCGTGCAGCCGAAATCCTCGCAGGCGTAGATTGGTTCTGTTTCGGCACCTTCTTCGGAAGTGGTTTCTTGGCCGAGGTTGGCGTCTTGCTGAGCCGTTTTGTATCGAGACCAGTTTTGCGGACAAGGGGCGTGACCTTCTTTGTTCCGGTTGGTCCATGCAGGGGCGACAACCCCAATTTGTCCGGTGTTTTCTTTGTCAACTTGACTGGGGACTCAAGGTTGAGATGGTCAAGCTGAGGCAGTCGGCCAGACACCTGTTCGATAGCATCTTCCAGGGCGTCAATCGCATCGACCGAATCCTCGATGCGAGATTTGGGTCTAATTGGCGTCCGAGAGGTGATATCTTCCACAAAAGAGTCAGCCTGTGCCGATTCACGGCTCAGCTTGGTCGGTGAGCGGCTCTTGATCGAGTCGACGAACGAGTCATCTCTAGGCCCATCATCGTCCATAGCCTGGCTCTCTGTGGAAACATCCATATCTGCATCCGATTTTGGAGTTTTCGATGTCGAGGAGAGGCCTCGCTGAGGAGTCTGCTCTTCTGCTCCCGCGCATGCATCCGCATTCTCTTCTCCAGCTATATCGGTGCTCTCGGTGGCAACCTCAGGGTCATCCTGTTGGCTCAAGCCTTCCACATCTGGCGGCTGTTGCCCACTCTCACTCTGCGTGGCGTCTCCTCTTCCCTCCCTAGTTTCCAGTGCAGGTGTGCCTTTCTTCCCGCCCTTAGCATTCTCAACGAGTTGCATCCTCATCTCTGTGTTGCCGTCGGTGGTTGGAGAGGAGTTCACCTCGGTGATATCCTTCAGCACCGCTCTGTCGAGCTGCTCGCCGTCAAGCTGCTCGTCCCCGGCAGCATCCGCGTCGACGTGGATGGGCATCTCGTCCTCCTGTGCCTGAGCACGTATCGCAGCACGCGTCATACGCATATTGGCAATGGTCAGTATTCCAATTTCTGTGTCATACAACGTTCGTAAATGCGTCTGGTACAAGTTGTGGCAGATAGGAGGAGGGAATAGGGCAGCAAGGTGATCGGTGTTTACTGCACCTTCCTCATCCGGAATAGCGCAGCTGCCCGGCTATTGAGGCAGCAACCTGTCTCAAGTTTAGACAGGCGACGCCGTAAGGCGACTCAGGAGGATGGATTTACGAGTACGGTTCCTCCCACAACGTAAAGCTCCCCTAGTGGCTGAGCTCTCGCTCCACTGCGAAATGAAACGGCATCGGGGTAAGCCAGTCTGCAAGGATGTCGATAGACTTCGGGCGTGCCTTCTAAACCACGAGGGAGCAGCCTACTTCGAATTTTCTTATACCTACAACCACAGCTCCTAGCCACAAGAGTCACTACGAGTTCAGTTCAGCACAGGCAGCAAGGGCAGCATTGCTGTCGTTTGCGTAGTCACCAGGTTCAGTAGGTTACTGTAGCAACAAGCCTATGCTAGAAGAGTAACTAGAGTGACATCAAAAGTTTCCCCACCCCCCCCCCTATTTTACACCAAGTCCAGTACCGGTCCCTTTCCAGACCACACAACAATATTTCCAGTTAAACAACCCCCAGTTGAAATCATGGTATTGATAGAAATTCAGTTGGAATTACTTCTTACATCATTAAAATAAAATTTCATTGTATAGTTAATAAAATCTATTCAAGTCTCAAAAGTTTTGTATAGAGATTTTTATTCGGGTGGATTTTAGGCTTAAATAACTTTTTACCCTCAAGTTTTATAAAAATGGCTTTGCTGTAGAGTATCATTAGAATACTGTAGTGAGATCTGTAAATATACAAATTTCAGGATAGGTTGATGCCTAAGTTTTGAAGAAGAAAAATTGTGATTCTGGCTGATTTTGGTGAGAAACAGGGGAGGTGCAGAAACTTTTGACAGGGGACTGTATATAGCGATAGAGTAGTTTGTCGAAGTAGTGCTAGTGTAAGTAGCGCAAAATACATGAGTCCTTGTAGCGTAGCAGCGGTCGGACATTCTGAGCACCCTTCTATAGCCACGCTTCCGCGGCCCATAAGCCACCCTTTCTGTCAGTAAAGCTCGCCCGGCTTCATAGGATTGGCATTGGTATACTCGGTAGTGCCTGCCGCCGGCTACTGAGATCCAAGATAGAGCCGGCGCCAATGCGGCATTCTGATTCAATACATGCCTTAGCGCTCAACCTGAATCTCAGATTCCTTCTACACAGATGCTTGAGGCTCCAGTGAATGATGAATTCTCCTTGGTGGTGGAAGATCTGTGTAGTTTAAGAAGTCATGTATATAAGACGCATCTAATTGTAGCAGTCACGTTCCTGTGAGAGATGAAAACTTCGAGGCCGCTCTGCACAACAAAGAACGTCGTATGATGCTTCAAAGGCCTCCTCGGATGTAGGAGCTCAAAATCGTAATGCCGGAGCAACTGGGGGAGTAGTGTACTCATCTCATAAAGCGCTAGGTTGCGGCCTAGACACAGATGACTGCCACCGCCGAACTAGAGAGTGATTAGTGTAACTTCAGGGAGATCGGGTCTAGTTTCCTGAGAGTTCTCCAAGACCCACGACGTACTTGGTACATGTGCTTATGCACACGCTTGGCGTCGGGTTCCAGCAATCGCTCAGAACGATATATGTCGGCATCGACTCCAAAAACCTCCTTGCCTCGATGCAACACCCAGGCGTTGACAGCGACCTCTGTTCCGCCTGGATAGAAGGCACTGTCAATTACCATGCCGCCCGGCGGCAGTCTCCGGTAGATGTTTAAACCTACCGCTGGGCGTAACCGCATTGCCTGTTTCAAGCACGCCTGGAAATGACGGAGGTCTTGTGCTTCAGCAAACGAGACCATCTCTGAGAGGCCACCGTTGGACTGGGCTGTACTGATCTCCTCAAGCAGTTTCTTGTAGGCATGCGGGGAATTCAGGAGGAATCAAAAGAAAGATTGCATGGTCGACGCGGTAGAATCCGAGCCAGTGCCACTAGAAAGATGCCTTGTCAAGATAATCACACCTAAATCGGGGAACATGCTTACATAGCTCCATGAGCGACAGCAAATACATCGCCTTCACTGAATTTATCCGGCGCTGTATTGTGAGCTTGAACCAGGTGGGCCAACAAATCATCCGTCCCGTCCCTATGCCTTCCATCATTATTGGCCAGTTTTCTTTGCTGCACTTCGTTGAGCGCCATCCTTGTCAAGAGCATGGGCTTCAGAGTTAAGATGCAATACGACGGGGTTACCGAGGAGTAAGTAATGTAACCAGGGGGCCTGACCAACAAGACTATCGTAAAATTGGATGGAGTCAATGAATGCGATGCAGCTTCCCACGTCGGTGGCGTTGCGAAGGAAACCGTACCGGCTGGAGAAGGCGAACTCCCTTAGGACCTGTATAGACATGGTCAATCGTCCTGGAATCCCGCAAACGGAAGAGAAACAAACATAGAAGGCAAACTAATGAAGCCAATTTCCAAGGTCACATATTGCGCCGTCGTGACCCGCAAGCGTGTCAAGCTTCTCGACCAACTTCCTCTCCACATCTTCGACCTAGGATTTGGCCTTTTGAATGGACGTCAAATTGTAAGCTTTCACGGTGAAACGCTTCAGTTGAGCATGCTTCAATTTTCGAATCGCCGTGAACACATCCGGCTGGCCGCGTGTGGAAATACCCAATAGAAGTCAGTCTTTTGGATTCCCTTGCTTGCCGTCAATATGTCATTTGCAGCTTCGGGAGAGGCAAATGAGAGCTCGCTTGGACCTGTACGGACGATAGGGCCTTTTGGAAACGATGCGAGTCAGTCGGTCTGTGACTGTCTAGTCGAATTGTTCAAACTTCTATTGACACGCGCCATACTGGCTGTGAAGGTCAATACTCATGTTCAGTGGTCTTTGTAGACTGCCCAAAATTCCAGGCTCTGGAACAAGGGGCGATGAAAGGGCCTGGATACTTCCGTAACGGTGACGTATAATGACTTAGAAGACCCTGTGTAAGTAGCAGGAGGGTCAGAAGAACTAGGATATTTGGCGCTGTCACGTGCCAAGATGCTTGGCACAGCAGAGCTATGAGATGTGGGACGAAATGAAAGAAAGTGGCCCGATCACTTTATTAGGTTTAGTCTAATCCACTATATCAAGCGATATGATTGGCTGCTCGGCATTCCTTTGAGGTCTTGGCACTCATCTGCCACGTTTCATCTGGAGCTTAAAGAATCTCATGGACAGTCAGATAGACAATAGAAGAGCTGATCTCACGTTCCGAGCGCAAGAGGCGCACCTAATGGTAGAGACAATTCATCATTAGACACTTGTTCGCCCGCTTTAGTTTAAATATCATTCACACATCAGACAGACCAGACAGATTCAATCAATAGCTCGATAGGCGGCTCACGCTCTATTCGATCTGCTATTGCGAATCTACTGTACTCTGTCTCTCTCTCTCTCTCTCTCTTTCTCTCTCTCTCTCTCTCTCATCTCCGACCCTGTCGTCGTCGAGATTCCCCTGTCTCCGACTCCCATTGTCGTTGAGATCTCCCCCAAGTCGACCCAAACTAGGCCCGCCGACCTAACAGGTGCTGTGATCCATTCAAACTGGAAACGAGAGATGACTGCATCTTCTTTGCCCATGGCGAGAAAGAAAAATGTCAGTGATTTTTCTTGATATGTTCACTTGCAATGCTTTCTGGAGTGTCTGTTCTTTGCTCTAAAAGACATGCTTCGTTCCTTTTGTATATGCCCACTCCGAAGTGCCTGACACCAGACAGACATTACTCCGTGGTGATATTTCCTCCTTTGCCAATAACGTTCTAGTGGTCGGCACTTCAGTTCTTCTACTATCCAGCTTATAGGTGCCTCGCCACCCAGCACCAGACTAGCCCTTGCGTGGCCTCATTCACCCTCCAATCATAATTTCCTTAAACTAAGCCTTCGAAGCACTTCGGCCTCCGACATTCAAGTCTAGGCCAATACTGCAGGACCCTTGTGGCAGTATCCAGGTGTGGAAAACTATAATCGATCGCTATGTGAATCATATATCAAATTGTTCTATCTGTTAACAGGTGGGAATTCCTAGGTATATATATTTATCCATCAAACTTGAGTTCGGCTTGAGTATAGTCGGCGAACCGCAATCGGCGGACTCGCGATCGGTGGATCACAAGTAGCGGAGATGAGCAAGTGATTGCTAATACAACAACAGGGTATTGTGCTCCATTTTTGATAGGCTATACATCGTGAACTACCACTGGGCACTCACACACTATGAAAATGCTTGCGATCCCCTGAGTGCGAGAAGGGAATCTAAATGTTTCCTGGATTCTTTGGACAAAGTGCTTTGTAACTAAAGTTCGATACTGTATCTCAAGATGGTGAGTCGGCCTGCTGAGCCCTGCTCAGCCCTGATCAGCGTGGGAGAAATTGTTTCAAGGACCTTATCAGGGCATGGGTTAATAAGAGTATATAGCCTTGATGATTCAACAACGACATCGAATGTGGCATTCTCAGACATACATTTCACAGCTGAAGATGCACAGTGAACTCTTTCTAGGTCAGGCCAGGAGAAACCAAGCTGATGTACGTTGCAAAGGAAAGGCAGAGACAGAGTCCATACCATTTAAACGTACAAATGCATCAGCAGCTCCAGCCCTGTCTGCCAATATGCACGGGCACCATGGTCCCACACCTGACCGTTGAACCCATTTCACAACTAACTACAGTTGTGGTGGTTTCTATTTAACGTCACTCCAAACCGAGGCCCTAACCAAGAATGCAATACTATGATCATACACCAATGTAAACTACAAGACGAAAGACAAACGTTAATTAATGCGGGGTTTGTTTCGCCTCAAGAGGCTTCCTGCCATACACGACGCCGACTTCGGTCACGCTGTGCACCTGACGATCATTCCAGCTCTGCCTCATTTCACTGAGGTAGACCTGGACTTCCTCGTACGACATGCCGAGGACGCGGGTGAATAGCGCCATCGCCCAGCCTTCCATGCCCGCCTCCACTTCAAGCAGGCGCCACCTGCCAACCTCCTTCATTTTCTTGCCAAATGGCGTCTTCGCACTCGGCCACAGGCCAATCGGCATTTTAAATCGCTCCTCGTGCACCTCTTCAAACCCGGCCTCACGGAGCCAGCGGTACTGGTGGTGGAGCACGTCAACAGGTTTGCCCAGCTTGTTGCAGGCAAGGGTAAAAAGCTCGCCCCAGCGAGCGCAGGGGGAGCCAGGCGGTGTAGAATCGTCGTCGGCGCGGCAGTCTACGCTGCATTCGAGCTGCTCATACCACGCACCAGGCTTCAAATGATCATAAACCTCCTTGTAGAAGGCAGGCCAGTCGCGTAGGGAGCCGAAGAGCCCTCTGACATGGATAAAGTCGAACGAGTCCTTGGGATAGGCCCATTCATCGGTACAGTCGTCGATTTCGAATTGTACGTTGGGTGGTACGTAGGTGGGCTGGATGGGCGACAGGTCGGTGCCGATGACACTGGCGCTTGGGTACGCATCGGCGAAGTCGATTGCCCATATTCCCGTCCCGGTGCCGATGTCGAGAACCTTGATTTTGCACTATGAGGTAAGCCGGGGGAGTAATGTGAGGAGCTCGTTGCATTTGGCAAAGGAGGAAGGAGTGGGAATGGGGTACGGAATTTGTTTGTCCCTCTACCTTTTGCGGCTCAGGGCCAATGGGTGCAAGGAACAGGCGATTGTCGAGAAGCATCAGATATATGTGATGTCCGATATCGAGTTGGGCGTTAGCACGGTCATCATTGGGACACCTACTCAGAGTCTCAGCACTGTCTCCGAACAGCTTCCGCTCGCACACGCAAATCTGGAACTTACCAGTACTCCCCGTCTCTGAAAGCATGGTACCGCCTGCCATTCTCATACCGGAAATCAAATATCGATGACGTTAAGCTCTGGGTGTCATTTCCTCTGATTGCAAGATTAACGGCGGAATATGGATGGGCCTGGGTTGTTCGCCTTCTCCCGGGCATAACAATCCCAACAGACTTTCGGCTTGGTGAGGAAGTGGGGCTTACACGTCGTCTCCGATCGCTGAGTCGATTTCGTCTTGGTCCTCTACATCGACCTGTCACCAGCCATCAGCACAATGTGTTTCAAGGAGGGCAGGAGACAGCATGACGAATCAGATGCAGGCCCCGCGCTAACAAGGGATACACCCACGTTGACTGCGCGTGGCGACGATCTTGTGTATTCATCATCAGCCCCAGTAACATGTGAAAGCCCGCCGGCATCCTTCTCTTGAGGATTCAACGACGTCGCCATGTAGCTACTGGTGTTGTTGTTGTTGTTGTTGTTATTGTTGTTGTTATAGCTGTTGCTGACAAAAAATCCCGATGAAAGAGAAGAGTTCACGAGCAGACCATGGACATCTTTTTGTTCAAATGCCGTGGGGTTGACCCAATCCGGAGAATCCCGAAGCAATAAGGTGTATGGTGATCCCTTCAAAGCTTCCGGCAGAGGAGAGCATGGCCGTTTCAGTGACGGCCTGATTTGATGATGATGATGATTAGGATGATGATGATTAGGATGATGATGATTAGGATGATGATGTATAATGTGTTGCATGGGAGAGTTTTATCCTTCGGCGAACAGCGGCTGCCCTTCCCCAAAACAGAGAGGCGTTCCCAGAACCAAGAAGAGCTTAGAGTACTTTAATATCTAATACCCGCATTATTGAAGATTTGTTAACCTTGACGCAAGAGTCAAATGTTCTCTCGCTTCCTACTCTCTGTCTGAGAATGAGGGTGGACTATTGGATAGTACATACATGATACCGGTTGCAACAACGATGCCTGGTGGATGCAAGGCCAACGTAGCAAAATACCGGTTTTAATAGTTAGTTAGCTGTGCCCCAAGTAAATTGGCGAAGAGCCGAATGATTTCATTGTGGAGATACCACCGCTTCTGCAGCTCCTCGTACTACTATACGATGTAGTCTCAGATGGAAAACGTGGTCAAAAGGTGGGGCACTGGCCAGTCCTTCCGGACCTACCAAGGCAACATGAGCGGAATTCTACTTACGGTGGTGACATGAATAAACGATTGTCTGTGATCACATAGTAATTAACACCGGTGTGAAGCCCAAGTTCAAGGTAGAACGTAGGTAACAAGCCGCTATCTCGGGTCTGCGCCGCTCTCAATCGCCCAATCTTTCCATCCGCAGCAGAGAACAATACTGACCCCATCAATAAATAAGCCCTTGGTTATTGGGCTCTTATCTACAGGACGTGGAACGAGTACATGGTTGTCATATGAGAATCCTTCGCCATGTGACCACTAAGAATGGCAATGTTGATCCCACTGAGCGGAAGAGAGCGTAATTGACCATTTCGCAAGACCTATTTCACCAGGATCCTCACACCCTTCGAATCTTCGTGAGGGTGAGGGATGAAGTAGTCGTGTGCTATCTCCGCATCTCGGGAAGTGGTGTCATACAACTCTAAGTTAAACCGCCGGAAGACAGTTGCAATCGTCATGTAGAGCTCTGCGTTGGCCAGGTTCATTCCGAGGCATTGCCGACTTCCCCGGCTAAAGCTGACAATATACTTATCCAGTCCTTTGGGAGCATTGATCCAGCGATCAGGATTGAACTTTTCCGGTTCCGGGAATTTAGTTGGATCTGAATGCAGAATCACGGACGTCATGGATACCGGTGTACCGGCTGGGATGACCCATTCATTGAAATGCAACGGCTGATCTGGTGAAACCCGTGGCAAGCGAGACACCACGCCGTGAGAAAAGCGGTGGCCTTCGAGAACGATCCCACGAAGATATGGCAGGCTCTCAAGCTGATGCAGGGGAGGAATGACGGCAGGATCGGGGATGGCTGCTTCTAGCTCGGCTTCCAACTTCTGGAGCACGTCAGGGTTGGCAAGGATGTAATAAGAGACAGTCTTGAGGTGGTGAGCCGTGGTCTGCTGCCCAGCGGCAATCAAAGTTTGTCCCTCATCAACGAGCCGCTTCAAGCTCTTCTCTTCTGGGGGCAAGTCGACATCATTGAGAAGCTCTTGGAACAGAGTCTTGTGCGACTTTTCCTCAGCCGCTCTGCCGTCTACGGCGTCAGTGATCTGCTTCTCTAGGTCCTGCACCAAATGTCAATAATTGCTAAAGATGGCTATCATCAGCTCTACTTGCCTTTTGAAAATTGATGATATTCATCACACCTGGTGCGACGCGCTTGACAATAAACTCGGGTGTAGCTTGCATCATCGGGAAGATAAAGCCGTATTGCTTGTTTAAATGACAGGATTTGGTACCATTATTCATTGCACTTGGCCAGTCATACCTCCAGTCCGGATCCTCGATGCATCCATACGAAGTACTAAAGGCATACTTTGTGATAATGTCTGTCGTCAAGGCGGCATAGGCTTGCCCAGCCTCAAAGGGTTTGCCCGTGTCGCGAAATTGTTCAAAACGAGCAGAGAGCTTGTTAATCATGTCTGTGATCAGAGGCTCCAGTCGCATGACAGCCTGCTTGGAGAAGAATGGGTTGAGGCAGGAGCGGCGAAGTCGATGGAGGTCGTGCGGCACTGTGCTGAACATGGATCCGCTGTTGCCAAAGAGTTTTGCGTGCCAGGCGTACTTGTCTCGCCTGGTACCTGGACCGCTGTAGAGGACGTCATAGTAGTCTGGATCCTTGATGTGAAGCTCATAGGGGCTGATACGGACAATGGGGCCTGTGTGGTTGAGCAAGACTTCACAGGAGAACTGAGAGAGCGGCAGTAACGAAAGCACTTACCATATTGATCGTGAAGAGCTGCAATGTGCTTGCCAAACTGGCCACCAAGAATCACGTCATAATAGAACTCATACCACAACGTAGCGGCAGCGAGCTTGGGACCCGGAAACTTGGCGATCGGGCTAAAACACAAGCGGTAGATAGTCAAGGACGCGACATACAGCAACAGACTGCCTGCTCCAATTGCATAAAGCTGCACTGTAGACAGAATTGGAAGTTCTGTCATAGTGGGAAAACAATCAAAAGCGCAGAAACAAGTAGGAGCGTGATTTTACAAAGCTGCAGCAAGAACGAGCGCAAAGCAGCTGAGGAAGAGGAGGGGGCTGATAAAACTCACCGAATCACTCTTTTTATTATTATTATTATTGGCAAAGCGAGAGCCGTACCTACCGTTTTCAAGAGCATCTGTTACTCGCTGCTTATTATTATTAGTCCAGGCGGAAGCGCTTAGGCCCTGCCGTCACCAATGCAATTCACGGGCGTGGATAGAAATTGATGCGAGGCGATTGGACGTAGCAAGATAAACCCTGTGCAACCTTCATCTGTTGTTGGCACAAGTTGACGACAGGGATTAGGAGCATTTATTAGCTACATTGACTGGAGTTCTGCCAAGCGAGGCAGGCCACGTAGAGAGCGACAGGACCTCTCGTCTAAAATAATATGCTGACTAACTTAACTCGGTTCGGTCGACCAAAGACAATATCATATTAAGGTATAGGAACTTCGATCACCAGCAAAAAGTTCAATGGCTAAAGCCAAGAAAGCAGTCTTAAACAACTGCTAGTTGCAGTAGTATGGACTCCTCATTGAAGTGAACCAGACATGTCGTCCAAACCCAAACAAAAAGCCACCACCACCTCAACGCGAGGAGAATACATCGAGACCGAAACAGGCAACAAGATATCGCGGCGCGCCTCCATCCTAGGCCCCAAACACATCATCCTCGCAGGCAAATGCGTGATCCAGCCGGACGTCGTCATCCACGGCGACCTCGTGCGGCCCCCGCAACCTGCATCTTCTTCCAGTACCAGCAACAGCAACAGCAACAGCAAGCCGTCTAACGCAGAGCACGGTACCGCCGCCACCACAACAGACAACCAGCCCAAAAGCGGGACATCCATCCAACTAGGGCGGTACGTATTCCTGTCACATGGGTGCGTACTGCACCCTCCACAACGGGGGGGGCAGTACTACCCGATCCGGATCAGCGACTCGGTGTTTATTGGAGCGTCGACGCTGGTAGAGGCGGCTGAGATACGAAGCAACGTGCACATTGGGGCGAATTGCGTGGTAGGAAACCTGTGTATTATCAAGGAGAACGTGAAGGTGTTGGACGGCACCGTTTTGCCGGCGAATACGGTGTGGGCAAGTGGGAGCGTGGTGGCGGGGAGACCGGGGCGCGTAGTAGGTGAGGTGGGGGAGGGGTGGGGAGTTGGGTTAGCAGGAGCAGGAACAGGAGGCGGAGGCGGAGGTGGAGGGTCAGAGGGGGTGGGGAAAGGGGCAGCGGGGATCGGGGTCGGGAGCGAAGGGGTAGGTGTCAGGGCAAGGGAGAGATGGGCAGCGGTGGGAAATGCAAAGAGGTGATGTCGCAAAGAGGGAAACTATGGTGAGTGGAAGACGAGATATTGGAAATAAAGTGGTCAAAGGCATATTTCAAAGCTACGTGTGTATGCACGCGTGAACGAGGCTTGCAAGGTGTATGTATGTATATGTGTATGTGTGTGTGCGTGCGCGTGTGTGATCCTCCGCCAGGCTGTTGCAGCTGCTGCAAATACAATACGGCACCCAAAAGCTTCACCACAGCAGCAACCATCTTCATTCGTCAACGACACAGACGGGCACGGTAAAATAAAGGAGCACCCAAGTCCTGTTTACTCATGTGGGTCCTCAGCAGCGATCTGGTCATACCACGGCTCGTGGGCCTTGAGATCCACATTCCTGATTCTTTCGAGCAAATCGACCATTTCGCCAACATGGCCGACGAATTCGGGCATCCCAGCTCTGGCGAGCACCTGGGCAGCACTAGTCGTAGCACGCACCTTTTCCGCCGTGCTAGCTGCTGACAGGCGCTGGAAGACATGCTCGCGAAGCGATTTGAGCACAAAGGTTGCAATCTGCTCGTGGAAGACATCTTCTTTACTCACACCATCTTCGGCGATCGATGAGGGGTCAAACGGCCTTTCCTCTTGAATAGCGGTCTGCCTGTCCTGGTCGGTGTTGGCCGCGTTGTTGGTTGCGGCTGCTGCGGCAGGCAAGACGCGAGTGACAAAATCAAGAAGGCCTTGCCTGGTGGTGCTCGGCATCTGATGCGAGGACTCGATCAATGAGACGACACGCTGCGGCGAGGTATTGGTCAAGTCGAGCGACATGAGTCGTTCAGCATCATTCGTCCAGAGCGACTGCCGGTTACGTTGCAGACGCAGCTTCGTGGTCAGTAGAATTGAAGAGACTGCAACCATCTGGAAGGCTTGGGCTCGTAGTTTCAAGAGACGAATGTAATCGATCTGCAACGTCTCCGGCACCTGATTGTAGCTAAAGTGCGAGTTTTGCAGGGCCAGGTCTGTCAGGCCGCGTGCGTAAACGACATGGCCAGTTGGGCGAGCAGCGGCTAGAGACTGTCTGGCAATGCGCCACCAGCTTTTGGCGTGGCGCAAATCGTGCACGCCGTTTTGCAAGTCCTGTTCAAACATTTTCTGCTCGTGTTCATGACCATGTTCAATAACTTGTCGGGACGCTAATCGGAATTGGAAGTTGATATGATCCAGAGTCATCAAGTCGATGATGTTTATCAAGTTGAAGAGCCGATCAATCGCATCGCTCTCGGTATCTGCTGAAAACACTCGCACGGCCTCGTCTCGGCCGGGAGAGCAGATTTGGGCTATCATTGACGCGATGGTGCTGAAAAAGGCATTGTATGAAAACATGCCATGGCGGCTCTGTTGCGCGATCAACTTGGGATCGAGAACTTGGTCAATGCGCTCATACAGCTGATGTCGTGGACTGACCAGGTTCAGCACTTTCTCGCGGATGAGCACAGTCATCGACTGAGTCCAACTAGCAGCAACTTGGACGCCTCCGTTCTGCATGCTGTCACGCATGTTGGCGCGTAGGACGTCCATGAACTGCTTTCTCGCATCAGACCATGGTTGTTGCTGGACCTCGAATGAACTGGTGATTTGCATCTCATGTGCAATCTCACGGTTCGGAGGAAGGATAGTCATGGTCTGGCCAAGTCGGGTGATGAAGGACTGAGGAGCAGATGGAGCTCTGTGATTGGTCGGTTGAGGCGTGGCAGGTGGAGTCAGTGGCTCATGCATATCGGCCATTTTGGTCGTCGGTGTCGTAGCGCGTGGAACGTGCTGCTCATTTTTCTGTCTCTGCTCGCTCGCTCTCTGCTTTCTGGCCTTCCTCACCGCCGTGCGCACTCTGGCCAGGGCCTGTTCGGGTCCTGCCAGACGCTTCAGACGGGCCAAGAGCTTGACTTGCTCACTTCGCACAGCTTGAAGGTAGTCTTCGGCCACCATTCCCCGCCTATCGTCTTTGGTGGATTGTATGATAAGATCTAGATTAACGAATGAGTTTATCATGACGTCGATGAGAACGGTGCGGTCCTGGGTCTTCCATGCATGGAATGCCGAGGTAAATTCGTTGAACGAGAACCCGAGCTCTTCTCTCGTCGTCTTGGAGGCTGTGCCACTTAGTGGATCCTGAAGAATGGACTGGACATGAATTTCGAAAGGCTCAATCAGTGCCTTTGCCTTGGCCATGAGCTCCTGTTCGTTCTCTTGGCCGCCGCCGTAGCTGAGAGCTTGCATGGGGTGTGCGAGAATGAGATAACCACTGAGGAAAATGCGGACCGCTGCTCGATCGGCGCCTGCATCTTGAACAGCGTCAAACATGCCGAGGTGCTTGAGCAGCTGAGTGGTCGCCTTGACGGTACGCTCCTCAGCCAACAGTTTAGTGACATCTTCAAAAGACTTGCTGGCCACTTGCGTCAGGTCCAGGTCGAGGCCTTTGAAGGTGAGGAAGATCTTCCTGGTCAGATGCTTTCTCCACGCTCGCTGGATCACTTTGGCAGCAGCAGTACGGCCAATCTTGGGCAGAGCTGCCGCGCTGATCTTCTTCTCCTCAACAGCAGCCAGCGATGCAGTCCTGGGCCTCCGCAATGAACTCTGGTAGATCGATCGTCGGCGTGCTGCGTCGGCAAGCTTATCGGCCATCTGTTCCTGCATTCGTGCCCGCTCAGCCGCTTTCTTCTCCCGCGTCTCTTCGGCAACCTTCTTGGCGCGCCTGACTTCCTCCTCACAGCGTGCTGCGATCTCGGCCAGGAGCTTCTCTCTCGCTGCCTGCGCCGCCAACGCCCGTTCTTCACTGTGCGACACTCGGGGGGTGTTTTTGGCCGCAGCTGCCCGTAGTCTGACTTGCTCGGCATGGGCTGCTCGATCGGCCAGCCGCTTTTTCCGGCTCTCGATGATGGAGGCGCGACGCAAGTGTTGGGCGATGTGGGTGCTTCGGGGTCCGCCATGGCAGGAGACGTTGGAGTGGTGGCTGTGCAGCGAGAGGGACGACAGCGAACTGCGTCTCGAGGAATGAGCAGACGATCTTCGCCGGCTGCTCGTGTGCCGGTAGAAGCGAGCGGCTAATCGGGGCGGGAACGGCGCCGTGCTCTGGCTGACGCTGTCGTCCGCCAGCATGTCTGGGTCCGTCACCGGCGGCATGGGAGACCCCATTGTTGTGGTCAACCAGTTGGCTAGTGAGGCCTGCGTCTGCGCGAGCGAGTGCAGAGGCAATGAAACGAGAGCGTGGCAAAGAGAAAGCGATGGTGTGACGTAGAAGCGCGGTACGTAGTGGGCGGATTAGTCATCGGCCAGTCATCGACCAGTCATCGATCAGTCACTCTGGAAGGGTGGCGCTCCTCCATCCAGAGACAGTTGCAAATGCAGGGATGGAGAGTCGAAGCAATGCGATCCGAAAAGAGGGTGGCGACTGTCGAATTTCAAGGTCTGCTTGGGATGGAGAAAGGCGGGATGGCGTCAACATCCGATGGCTGATGAATTCATCATCGGCGTCGATGTGTGCGTCAGAAAACGGGAGGCTGGGGCCACTTGGGGCGCCTCGATGCCGGGAGCGGCGCCCCAATCGGCACTGCTCGCGCAGCTCGATTAGGCCAGTCCAGGCGGTAGGCGCCTATTATTATTCGGCCGGCTTGAAAACCGTCTGATTACCGGTAATATTACAAAAAGGTGCAAGTTCGGCGTCCGTTTTGCACCAACACAAAGTTCTTCCGCTGTTCTTCTTTCAATATTTCAGGCAAATTCCCTTGATTGGATGATCAAGGGAATTTGCAAGGCGGACGCCGAACTTTGCACCTGCCTGTACCGTAACTAATAATTAATAATGAGCCACCAAGTCTCCGGTTGGCATCATACTCGTCATTCGCTGTGCAATTAAATAATTAATAACTAGTAGCAGATCTCTATTAGTTACTAGTAGTTAGTTTTAGTACTAAACCCCCTCCTGTCCAGCTTGCACGCAGACATTAACAATAATAATACCTTGTACCTAAAACGGCCCGAAAATATACAATCTTCATTCAGGTCATCATGCTAGTGATGTCAGATGGGCATTCAACTGCCGCAAAGGCCGAAAGTCTAACAACTATGGCTCCGCATGCATCAGCTGAATTCCACCGTGCTCCGTGCCAAATGCGCTTTAGCTCTCTCAGCGCGACGCCTTCTTCTGTTATTCGCATACTCTGAAGCAGCGCTTGTCTCGGTCCCAGGCGAGGTGATGCTCCCCGCCGGGCCAATGTTGCTCGATGAGCCAGGGATGGGTGGTGGTGGAGGAAGGTTGTACGCGATGCGAGGGTCGATGTGTTGGGTGCCTGGAGGAGGCGGCGTTGGGTATAGAGTCTGTGAGGGGGGCGCTGGTGAGATAGCCGTTTCTGTTGTTGTTGTTGTTGTTGCTGCTGCTGCTGCTGCTGCTGTTGGTGCGGCTGCCCCATGCCCCGGTGCCACGTTCGCTACCGCATGTGCTGTTTGTGGTGTTTCAAGGCCTTCCGTCCTACGCCAGCGACTGTCGCCGCTTGGCCCAGGTAATCCTTCTCCGCCGCTGCTGCTGCCGAAACTAGAATTGCGCCTCCTCGACGTACGTCGCTGCCGCCGCCGTTGAGCAGCCGCTTCTTCTTCGGTCAGACGCCGCAGAGTCACATGTCTTCCGTCGTTATGCATCTTAACCTTGACACTGACCGGTGGCGACTCTATTGAGTCGACATTTTGGCTTGTTCTTCTTCTTCTTGCCACGTCCGTTGCTACTGTACCAAGGGCGGCCGCGCCCGCCACACCCACTGCTACTTCTTCTCCAAGGTGATGGCGGTGTCTTTGCCTGCCCGAGGCGGCCGTGGCGAGCTCACTACCGGATGAGCCTATTTCTGACAGATGTGGCGGCGGAACCGGAGGCACATCGGCCGGTGCCGGTGCTGGTGGCGGTGCCGGTGCTGGTGCTGGTGCTGTCGGCGGTCCTGGAACATCAATAGGTGGATCCGTGCCTACTGGTCTGATCCTGTCTCTATCGGCGAGTGCACCTGCGGCCGCTGCTGCGGCACCTACGGCACCTGCAACACCTACAGCGTCGGCTAAGGGCCTTCCCGCATGCTCTGACAGAATCCCTGAGACGTCTGACGCCGTTTGGCTGCCTAGCCGATCAGGCCGATGTCTTCTTGGCGGCCTTGTCCCGTCGCCGGTGTACTTGTGAACAGAGTGCATGCGTTGAATGCGCTCTTCCTCTAGCCTCTCGGCACGAAGCTTCTCCGCCCGCTGCTCTTCTTTCTTCTGCCGTCGGTTCTTGAGCATCTGGCGGAAGGCGAAGGCAGCGCCTCCTGCAACCAGTGCATTGCGGAACGTATTGTTGCCTCTGCGGTCTCGTCGCGAAGGTGAGCCTGACATGTAAGAGTAATAGGAGAGCGAGTCGCTGGACGCCCTGCCGGGCGTGATTGGTGGCTGTGCAAGGGGATGTGATGGCCGATGGTATCCAGGGCTGTTTCCTGTTGGAGTTGTCGGTCGCACTGGCGGCCGGCCTTCTTCGATGCGAGAGAAGGAAGTTGAATCCACCACAGACTGGTTTCCTCCCAGCGCTGGCCGGTAGGGGTGCGACTCCGAGCTTGTGTCATGGCCATGCCTTCCAAAGAGCTTCTTGACCGCCGCAACGCCTCCTGCAACAGCGCCAACCTCTAGCAGGCCGCGGCCCCATCCCTTTCGAGGCCGATCGTGATAGGAATACTTTTCATCAGACAAGTAAGATGTGGCAGTGCCCGTGCCGCTTTCCGTGCCATCTATCCTTGTCGGTCGCTTCGACTTGGCTTTGTGGCGATTCCAGAGAGCAGCAGCACCTAATCCTGCTGCTCCTGCCATGGCCATCGCGCCCAAGTTGCTGTGCCTCTTTTGCGCACGAGGAGGCCGACCCGAAACGGGCTCGTCGCTGAAGTAGCTACCCTCACTTCCCTCGAACTCGGCCTTTCGCCTCTCGACCAGCCAGGTGAGAATGAACCACACGACAAGCAGGCCAAAAAGGTAGAATGCATACAGCAGAAAGAGGTATAGCGGCGAGCCGTACAGCGTCAGGCCGAGCGCTACTTGGGTCATGGCTAGCAGTGCCAAGGCCCGGCCCAGCCAGGCATGAACAAGAACTTTAAGCGGCCTCGAGAAGCGCCTGATGTGCATGTCTTTCCGGTGGAAGATGCATCCTTGAAGCGCCTGGGCCCACAGGAGCACGTAGATGGCTATGCCGATGCCATGATGCGGGTTGGTCAAGCTTCGCCTCGGCCCCACCGCTATGAAGCCCAGAATGAAGACAACGGTGGTCAGCAGCAGCGCCAAGATGTTGAGCCAGACGTGTAGCTTTGACGCCAGCGTCTTCCGCCTGCCGTAGAATCGAATGATGAAGATGGAGAGGGGGACAGCGCCGAGGAATGTGATGGCTGCCAGAATTCCGTGCGCTTTGACCAGCGACTGGTAGCCGTTCATGGTGAAGAATCGATTGCCCATTCCTGCCGCACACATGTTAGAACCCGCTGTCCTCTCATTGTCCGCTCTCACGCCACGCCGCCGCACTCACCGTTGTATCTCATCGTCGCAAAGTTCAGTCCCACCAGATTGGGCAGCAGGAAGGTGTCTCTGCCAGCGTCCCAGGTGCCATCGCCGACATGCATCGTGCGCGAGTTATAGGTGCTGCTCCCCGGCGGAGCCAGCTGAGGCGAGGGAGACATAGCAGTTGAGATCGGTCGCCGAGCACGGAGGCCTGCTGCCCGTTGAGGCGTCGCCTCCTCACCCTACCGTGGCTGTCCCATGCACTTCTGGCTCACAGCCGGTATGAGCCGACTAGACCGGTGTCCTGTGACCAATGCAGAGTTCAACGCTCGGCGAGATTGTTGCTATCGTTGATGTGTGGCTGGCTTGAGCGCGCTGGCGACCGCTCATGTGCAGTGTTTACTTGCACCCCACTGCCGTAACCCAATCGCCGGCTGATGTCAGCCCTTCCGGTCCGGTCACAAGGTCACAATGGCCCGTCGACGGTCTTGTTATTGACGTTGGCAAGTTTTATTAAAATCGTCGGCCGATGTCTTCTGTTCTCATCATTGATGAGCATTGATTTCCATTTTCCAAGGGTGCCAGCTGGCGAGTGGGTCAACAGCGTGCTTCCTGGTTTCCACAAACTGGAGTAGGCATTCGTTGCTGGGCACCTGTTTAGCCGAACTCAATCCAAGTCGAACGGCGCTCAGGCCGCGGCCAATCAGGATTGCGCACGCTTTGTTGAGGGACAACAGCGCCTGACACAGAGCGCACTTGGTACCACAGCAGTCAAATTTCTCTGGTCATCATAATAATTATCCGATAGTCCTTCACCAGCGGTGACGCTGTAAAATGAGCAGTGATGGATCCTTCGCAGTCTTACTTGGGGCTTTGTCAAGGTACGTACGTGCGTGCGTTCTGGGCGGGCCTTGCGTCAGCAATACCCCGCCAAGGCTAATAAATAAGTCAAGACTCTGCTGACGCCCCTCACCAGGCTGTGTGGCTGGATATAGTAAGTATTATTTATTACTCTAAGGACTTCGCTGTGTCACACGAGCAGAGCATCAATCTGACCGTCTCAGCGTGCTTGCCTGGAGTCTGTCATTCTATCCGCAGCCCTGGCTCAATTGGCGGCGAGGCTCGACGACAGGTTTTGCCATTGACTTCCCCTTGCTGAACTTGCTGGGTTTCGCCTGCCACGTCGCCTCCACATCAGCCTTTCTTTATTCACCCACGATCCGCCACCAGTATGCTCAGATACACCGGTTGTCTCCCGAGCCAACTGTCCGCTTCAACGACTTGGTCTTCGGGGTCCATGCCCTTATCCTGTGCGTTGTAACCTACAGCCAATTCTTCCCCCGGCTGTGGCGCCTCGAGTTGTCGCCGGTCGACGGAGTCAGTCCGCCAGTGCTGGGCATCATCGTAGGTAGCCTTGGCTCTATTGCTGTGACAATCGTCTTGGTGCTCGGGAGCGATCAGTGGCAGTGGCTTGACGTGATATATGTGTTAAGTTACATCAAGCTGCTAGTCACGTTCATAAAGTACATCCCTCAAGCCATTCTCAACTACCGGCGCCAGTCCACTGAGGGATGGTCTATCGTCGCCATCCTCTTCGACATGACTGGTGGCGTGCTGTCTCTCCTGCAGCTTGTCATTGATGCCAGCTTCCAGGGCGACTGGTCAGGAATCACGGGCAACCCACTCAAACTCGGGTTGGCAATTGTCTCCATGGGCTATGATTTGATATTCATGGTTCAGCACTACATTCTCTACCCTGAGTCTGGCCACGTTGATGCCGGGCGCCAGCGTTCTCATTCCCCAAGTCGAGAAAACTTACTGGACACTGCGACTCGTGCCTAGAAGACTTAGCGTGGTGCCGTGGGGACCTAGCAGACGCCATCCAATGTCCAACACTCTGCTGTGTGGCACATGGCCATCAACAATTATTAGTGCCTATGCGTATTTGTTGCCCGCCGTTGCTGGCAGAGCGATCGTGTGGGAGCGAGATCCTCCACGTAGGATTAGATCATCGACGGTTTCGCCAACCCTAGTTCCATTCTCTCGCGAATTGGGTTGCTGGGCGCGCATTTAGATGGCCAATAGCTAGAAGCATTACATCTAGCCTTCACCCAGAATTTACGAAGGTGAGGAAGGAGAAGTAGTAGATGCCGTCGAGACGGTCAGCTGGCAGCAATTCTTGCCCATGTAAGGGAGCGCTCCGCGCTAAGTTAAATAACCTGGTCGGCGGGGAACCGGCTGCCTAGCTCCGACGCTCAGTCGCCAGAGCCTCAATTCTCTCATGCAGTACGGTACAGGGGTTCGTCAGCTTTGCAAAGAAGCAAAACCTCAAGCCCGTCTCTCCGTCAATGCTGGGTCGCCACCCAGTAGCTGCCCCCGCGTGGCTCGCCTGGGTTGCCCATCGCACTCGCAACCGCCCGTGCCAATGCCCGGATGGTGTGGCTGTGTGTTTGCTCCATCCTTATTTCGCCGTAGGATCCCGTATCGGTGACATGGTTTTTCTCCCCTACAACTTCATACCCTCACATTTACCTGTCCAGCTCTGTAAAGTGGACCGATCGACCGACGTGTGGCCGATTCTGCGTCTCCATCTGCGTGGATAAAGCCTCGTCTGAACCTTATCTCAACGGTATGTTCATCTTCAAGTCTCTCTCACAAGTCTGTCCGTGCCGTGTGATTTCTTTCTTAAGCGAAGCATTGCGCGCCAAAAGTAGGAATGGATGCACTCCCCGGCTGCTTTCAACTTGTAGCAGACGAATCCTGTTCCGTTCCAGGGTTGTTCTCAATCGGGTCTGATCACTGTGGAAACGCCACACGTTCCTACAGCCTCGCAGCTCAGCTTCTCTTTCGCTTTAACCATCGCTACCCCGCTGAACCATTTGCTCCTTAGGCCTCTTCACATCTTGTGGCCTTGCCATATTGTTTCCCTCACTCCGCGAATGCACGTGCGTGTTCTCCACTGATGTTGACACTTTCTGTTTTCTCCGTCAGCGTGGGCCCTAAATAGTTGCTAATATAGTCAAAGCGAATGTGAAATCCCTTGGAGCCCAGGCCTTACATGCGCCTAAACGTCACTTGTTGTACACTGCCTTGGTTTATGCCATCGAGACCCACAGCCACAAGGAGGAGCCTTGATGGTAGCAGGCTTAAGATGCCCATATTGATCCATGTCTGCAGACACCCTCTTTGACCGAGAGAGCTATCTGGTCCGAGAGACCGGCTCGCCACAGCTGGAGCCTACAATCCCAAATTTCGATAGTGTCGAGACCCCACCACCTGATGTGAAAACCAGGGAGCCATCTCCGCTTCCCAGTTCTGACAATGAGACAAGGACTGGCGCCCGGAGGCGACGAGGAAAAACCAAGCCTTCTCAGAGCGATACTGTTCTTTTGAGGCAGATAGATCCTAACCGCCCTGACATTGCCAACCATGCCGGCGAGCATGCACTAGATTCTGAAAGCGAAGGGGAGGAGGAGGGTCATGCATCCAGGCATAACGGCTACCAGACTACAATCACACTTGTCCCACACCAGCCCTGGCCCCCTAACCACAAGGATCCAGTGTCTGGTCAGACCTCACCGCACCTGCATCATGCCAACGACGACGACGATTTTGTCACGATAAAGACTGACATATTTCCCACAAGAGAGACGAGGCCGACTGCGAATGGGACTTATGAAGTGAGTGTGCCACAGCCTAGGATGCTTAGCTCTCCAGCAGACATCAGAGCATTTCCAAAAGACTATGATACGCTACCACCACCTTTACAGTCCTCGGGGGCTCACCAATATCATGAAGAGTCGCTGTCACCAGCTCTTACCCAACACCTCGCTCCCTTATCCGACGTTGACCCAAATAATACTCTCACTCCGATACAAAAGTCGGTGTCTCATTCACAACAAACACGAACCTCGGACCACAAGCAGACCTTGCCATCATTGAGGACGACACTACATGACTGTGCAAGTTCGCCATATTCCGCTTCTCTATCTCCAGCCAAAGTTCGAGCATCACCAGCAAACGTATCGCAATACAGTCAGACATCGTCAACGCCGTATCCGACGCCCTATTCATGCACGACTCCTCCCACGACCTCCGACTCTGCCTTGTGGTGGAGCAATACCGCTTGCTCAGCTGCAACTCCACCGGCCCGTCCTGCGAGATTAGCATCCACACCGTCATCGGCTCCAGTGCATTCTCCGCACTGCCTCCCTCTACCCAGCGGGCCACTGGTACACCCGCCAGAACAAGAAGGGTGGAACAGGCAATCCATCTCCCCGTCAAATGTTGATTCAGAGGCTAATATCAATGCCAACAACGAAGATAGCACCGACATTGCCTTCAAGTGCAACTACAAAGGCTGTAACGCGGCCCCATTCCCGACACAGTATCTTTTAAACAGCCACATGAAAGTGCACTCCGAAGATCGTCCCCATTTCTGCCCCCGCGCGGATTGTAATAGGGGACCAGGCGGTCTAGGATTTAAAAGGAAAAATGAAATGACCAGGTAAGATTTGCAGCCTTTGGGCATTGGGCCATGCCCGCGCGCCTAACGCTGTTGCTTACATATATATTTCCACTATAGACACGGCCTTGTTCACAAATCCCCAGGATACACATGTCCCTTTTGCCCTGGCCAACAGCACAAGTATCCAAGACCCGACAATCTTCTGAGACACGTAAATGCACATCATGGCGAGAAGCACCGAGATGACCCGCTCCTCATCAATGTTCTTGCTCAGCGGCCCGAGGGCGGGAGCCGAGGGAGAAGACGGAGACATGGATCTTGAGAGAGTATCTACAGATTGTGCGCTGGCTGATGATACAATCAACCATCATGCATCCCTATTTCAATGGACAAGGAAACGTTAAGTTTTCTCGACCTTAAAAACCTCACAATCAGGCCGAATCACCGCTTTCTCCGCCCAAAGGATTGGGAAGTTAGAACAAAACATCGGGATACCATGTCTGAAGTCTTTCGATGTCAAAGCTGATGGTAATGCCAGGACCGGTGGCTATGCAATGCGATAACTACGCAACAGATGGACGAACCTATAATGACATTCGATACGAAAAACGCATGTATAATGCGCTGATAATGAAAGGGATGGATGGACAGATTATAGAATAAGATCATTATCTCTCGGGAGAGGCAGAGTTCCTTCGATTCCTATGGCTTCCTTTCGGTTTGTTTTCTTATAAGAGCGCTTTAGTTAGCAGAGGGAAGAAGGGCGGCAGGGAAGGATGATTCTACTCGGAGTATGGAATAGAGAAAGGACTGTGGGAAAATGAAGTATACTGAACGTTTGCATTCAGGAAAATGATGTCTTGCTCTATGTAGTTACTTAGTTACCTCTTCACAAATCCCACGAAACTATTCCTACTTATTGCTTGTACTGACTTTTTACCTTTTCAAAATGCGTTTTGTTAGAGATACAGTCTATGTCAGCCCCCTGCCAAACAAAAAAAGAAATTAAACCCCTGGCCAAAGTCAATCGAAATTCTTTAAAAAAAAAGAAGCTTCTGGTTTGAAAGAAAGGCCAAAGTCGAAATGAGACAAGTTTCATGTGATATTGGAAAAAAGAAGAAAACAATTCCAATTTGAGACTCTGGTACTGTAATTATGTGTTGACGGGGAATTTCACACGGGAATGAAAAAATGAGAACAGACTGTATCGTGATGACAATTTGCTCTGATTCTCCTATTTGGGAGTGACCTCGTGCCGTCTTGAATACACTAAACGAGTATTTCGCCCCCAAGAACTTACACTTCTGCCTAGATACTGTATCAACAGACTGAGCAAATTGTTGCCTGCGACGGGACTGGTGCCTATTACCGTAGCTGTTGCTTAGATGCTAGCGGCTTGGCGCTAAAGAGTGATGTAATTGGCTCTCAATATCAAGTGTTCGAGTTGGAGTCGTGGGCCGTGCGGCCAGTCGGCGACGGCAGTCGACGTCAGATTTGTTGGTTGTTGATCTGATCGTCGATTCGGAAGTTTCAAGAGTGATAAAAAGAAATGATGACCACGTGTCTTTCGTGTGTTCAGTCAGCATTAATTACTAATTATGTCAAGTTACGGTAGCGCGGCCAAACTCAACTTGCCACTACGTAGAAGAGTCCCTCGCCCTCATTATTTTCAATCATGATTATCAAATTTACCAGAGATCTCTAGTTTTCCTTCAGCTTCTTCCAGATCCTAGACTGGCGCACGTCGGTTCGATGTTGACGCGCGAGCCACCGACGTGCGCGTCGACTGGTGGTGGTGATCGGGGCGGCCTTTCCACTTCTATTTCCATTTTCGTTTCTGCGACTGCTTCTTCTTCTTCTTCTTCTGCTGCTGCTGCTACTGCTGCTACTGCTGGTGGCGGTGACTTTGCACATGTCAAAAGGTAGATTGATGCAGTGATGGTCAGATTGGATGGGTTGAGAGTGGATGTAATGGATAAATCGCCAGCAGATATAGAAGTCCTGGTTTTCAAGACCCAGACAGGCAAACACGGTGTACAGAGCACAGTGAAGGATACATCTTGAATTTGCCATTGCCATGCAAAGGCTTCTGTTTGTTTTGGTCAACAGACAATGTAGAGTATCTGCTGATTGTCTTCCACTCTGCTGTACTCTCACATCTGCGAGGCAGCACTAGCAGTGCCTGCACCATCAAAGGCCATTTTGAACTTCTCCGATATGCTGAGATCTTGCGTCTCTTGCTGCTCAGGATTGAGTGCTTTGTCCACGTCTTGCAACTGCAGAGGATCCACAGTGCCCCAAAACATCCATGGCCGCTGCTCACCATCCAGTGACATGCTTTGGATCACCACATACTCGGTGAGATCTTTAGCTTGTGTTCCATTTCCATCGCCCTTGTCAAACACTTGTCTGCTTCGGATGCGCACTGTCACTTGTCTCAGGTAGGAATTCTGGCCCCACGGAAGCGGAGCTGCAAAGTCGAGCATGACAGTCGCAGCTTTGAAGGGGATCAAGTTGGCGATCCAGAATGGCAGCCACCGCGGGGGAGTGATGCCTCGATATTTGACAAGGCCCCACGTCTGCTGCGGGAGCTTCGACTGTGTCCTGTACTGTTGTCGCGCTTTGATCTTCTCTGCCAACCCCCTGCAAGCAATTTCATGCACTGTGGTCAAGTCACCGTTTGATATGGCAGAGTTGAGCCGCTTGTGCAAGTCACAGCCTATTCGGGGCCGCTCCTTCAGCTGTAAGGCCTGCTTTTTGGCATATTTACCGGTGAGGTAGTCTTTCTTTCGGTCCGTTCTCACCGCCGCCCAGACACTGCGTCCAGTTAGCAGGGCCTGCCTCCCAGGGCCAGGGGTGTGGGGGAAGCGTACGATGGAGGGCCCATGACGCTCAATCTGGCTCGGTGGTAGAGCAGCTTGAAGAACTTGACCGGCTCTTTGCCAATAAGCGTAAGGGTGTGTGCTAAAGGCGGCAGCAGGTGCGCCTGGGGTAGTTTGCCCAGATCAGTAGGCACTTGATGGGCCTTGATGTCCTTCATCTGGGACTTGCTGCTGCGGAGCTTCTGGTTCTTGGCCATGGTGTCGCTGATGTTCTTGGGCATCACCTGCACGGCTGCTGAAGCATGTGAGATGGCATTGGCAGAGAACGGCCGACGGTGCGTTCTGCTGAGATGACTGGCGCACTGGAGACATATTCGATGAGATGGTGGTTGGAACGCGTAGGCGGCAAGCGCCCATTGGGCAGCAGACGCTTTCATGACAGGCCTTGGCTATTCAGCGCGATGGACGATGGGTGATGGATGATGGATGGAATTGTCGTGGTTTTGGGCCAGTCGAGCGGCGGCGTAACTGCGCGAGAGGCGGATGTCGCACACCGAAGAAGGCACCTTTCTTCCATCCAGAGCACTGTGAATCAAATCATACCGTGGTAGCATCACAGCCGGGTCCATCATGGCCTCGCTTGTCGTTGTCGGGGCTTGCTATCTCGATACCATCTTGACTGTGCCCTACTATCCGCACGAAGATGAGAAGCTGAGAGCTGAGAGCTTGTCCAAGCGTCGGGGCGGCAATGGCCCCAATACTCTTGAGTTGTTGGCCCAGCTGACTACGGCACGCCACAGGCTTGGAGCTCTCTCCCTATTGCTGTGCTCCGTGCTGCCATCAAAGCGTTCTCCAGCTGTTGACCTCATCAAGGCATCTCTGGGACCGGCAGTGGATCTTTCGACGTGCATATACCGCGAGGGCTGGACAGAAGCTGCTTCAAGTTATATCATCCAATCCGTCGGGTCTGGTTCACGGACACTGGTAAACTACAATGATTTGCCGGAGATGAGCCTGAAGGAATTTGAGCATGTGTCCGAGAAGGTAGGACCAACAGGCACGTGGTACCACTTCGAGGTAAGCAGATCCGGACGAGATACAAGCATATAAAACACGATGTCAACTCGTTCAAGGGGCGTATTCCGGACGTGACCCTAGGCTGCATTCGACATCTACGTCGGAAGTCTCCCGACATCACCGTCAGCGTGGAGATCGAGAAAGCTGGTCGTGTGGGTCTGGAAGAATTGGCGGTTGAGGCCGATGTCATTTTCTACTCGCAAAGCTGGGCCAAGGTATTCAAAGGTTTCCTACTCTCTGCTTCTCTCGCTTACGGCCTCCTAGTCGAAGGGTTACAGCACACGGGAAGAATGCCTTCGTGCACAGGCCCAGGTAGCGCAGAGGGCGTGAGCCTCGCCCAGGAACTTGGATATGACTACTCTAAGGCTGATGCATCTAGGTCTCTGCTCTTCTGCACATGGGGAGGAGACGGATCTGCTGCTTGGTGCAGAAGCACAGGCTACATTGCCGAAGCACCAGCTTTCAAGCTTGAGGGAAAGCCTTTGATAGAGTTGGTCAATTCTCTACTATGCACATTCTCTCCACTGACCTGTAAAGCTCGACAGGGGCTGGCGACGCATTTATTGCCGGAATATTATTTGCTCTACTTATTGGTGGGTCGAATGGTGACTCTCAATTTATATCACAAGGCTCGCCGCCAGTCTCGCTTCCTGATATGCTTGAGTTTGCAAATGAAGTTGCAGGGCGGAAAGTTGTACAGCAGGGGTTTTATGGTATAGCAGAAGCTCTTGACAAATGTATATCAGTCGGTCCTTTAAATTATTAGACGGTTTTATAAACGAGCCAAACTGGAGACATGGCCCAGATTGATACTGTATAAGCCGAGGATGTGCCGGACGATCCCCACATCTAGGAAGTCGGCTGTACGCCTGCCTGGCACCACGTTCTTGAGAGCAGAGCCACCCAACTCCTTATCTGCACAGTCTATAGCACTGTGCCTATACGATCAATTGACTCCATCACGATGTCGACCAAGAAGGATATGCGGCGGATAGACCTTGGTAGGAGTTCTGCACCCGAGGGCGTGCTCCTAGACCAAAACTGACTCTTCTGAAAAGTCATTCCCTATCTGCCGCCTCAAGACGAGGCTAAGCCTGACTTTAGCTCGACATTCACCAGCACAATGCCCATGGCGGCCATGTTCACCAGAAATCGGGCCATCGGCTGGTATGGGCTGCTCCCCAAGGAGAGCACGACCGAATATCACCTGACAGCTTCTATAGGGTCGCTCTCCTGACCTCTTTGCTCAACTGGTTGGGAGAGACACGGGCACAAAAAGCGACGCAATCGACACCTGGCTATCTATCGTTTGGAATGGCTGTTCTTGCTCTTGGCGTTACCTATTTGCCACTCTTTCTTCCCCCTGCGCCCAACTCGAGGGCCAATGCACCTGTCGCCAGTGCATTGCCCACACCCTGATGGTCTAGGCTTGAGTCTGCGGATTTATTGCGTGGCTAAAGCTGTGATTCTGTATACTACAGGCTTTTTTCTACACTACCATATTGAGTATATAACGGTCATATGCAGGTGGCAGAGTGCATCCGACTAGTCTATCACCACACAGGGGTGCTGGATCGGCAGCGAGGGTCAGGATCATTAGCATGACTCAGGATGGTTGCCCGTCTTTGCCACAGATTCTGAGATTTTCCGCTCTTCTGACGCCTGCGATCTGTCACTGGCTCGGATACTAAGATTTTCCGAGATCACACTAGTGGCCTGCGGAGGGGCTCAGATAAATAGCAGCCCCCCTCCTGCCCAACACATTCACACTTGCCACAGCACGAAAACACTCTCCACTCGTCTATCTGCATAATAGCTAGTCGCACTCAAGAGTAGACTACGTCTTATCTCTTTCCAAGTTCTTGAAAGCCCGTCACCCTTTCTGCCACACAGCGATCTCCGTTCCGAACACGAGCAGATCCAACACTTCACGGCGTTTATGTCAGCCACAACCCAAATTCAAAATCTCAGGTCCTTCGGTATATCACCCTAAGAAGAAATCGTGCGACAACGACAGTGATGGCGCAGCAGCAGGCTGACCCTGATTGTTTCTATGGCGGCCTGCGCTGGCGCAATCAAGCCGAGACCCGTGTTGAACCGCGCTAACCGAGTGTGTTAGATCCGTTCGCGGAGGCCGACGACGACACTGGCGAGACCAAGCAGGCCCAGAACTACATCCATATTCGCATTCAACGTAAGTAGCGTGCTGGCCCATGGTGTGTCGCGTGCTCACGTGCTCTGCAGAGCGAAATGGTCGTAAGACTTTAACTACTGTCCAAGGACTGCCCAAGAAGTTTGATCAGAAAAAGATCCTCAAAGTGATCAAGAAGAAATTCGGTAAGAGAAAGCACGATCCGGCAAGGAGTGGCCACCGTTAACCGGTGTCAGCCTGCAATGGCACCATCGTCACCGATAGTGAGATGGGCGAGGTGATCCAGCTCCAGGGTGATCAGCGCAAAGACGTGCAGGAATTCTTGGTCGCCAAAGACGGCCTCGAGCTCGATGCAAAGACCATCAAGGTTCATGGTTTCTAAGCACTCCAGCCCTCATCGTCCGATGCTATCCTGCACAGACATGGAGGACAGATAAGAAGTGCCCACGGTGCGAGACGATCTTTGCACACGACAACAAGACATCGGTGCTCGCCAGGCAAGCCTCCAGGGCTGGGGCAGTGGATTGAGATCATCATAGCATGGCCGACGAACCGGGCTGAAGAGTTTTAGAAAGGAATAGAGTGAGGTGGGACCAAAGTTCTCATGCAACGGCCAACACGGCTGAGTATGCTTTTAACCGATCATGCTGCCTGTGGCGGGTCAGCCTGTCGCTAACGTTCGACTCGACGACGGGACCTTTGTAGCACGAATTACATCTGTCTTTACAAAGTCCTCTACTTGTGATTAATAATAATAAATTGGTCCAATTTCCAAGCTAGCTCGATTGACTGATGTGATATTAGGCATTATACCACACACTAACACACACAGTACGGTGCTTTTAGGGCATCGCTGAGCGCGCTAGTGGTGCACGCGTGATTTTAGTGTGCACCTCCCTCATAAAACAAACACACCAGTCGGTCTCTCTGCTCAGCATGCTCAACGCGTGAATTGTGTCTGGTTTTTTTTACCCCAATCAGCACCCGGAGCTCTCGACACAGGCGATGCGGCCGCCTGCCGCAACTCGATGGACTACTGGCGATCCGCAACCCCACCCCTCCGTACGAGGAGATAGTACGCGCATCTGCCCGAGCTAGTGGAGCTGAAGATGTACGTGATGGAAGCGGCTTGGTACGACGCCAGAGCTCGGCCTTGTCTGCGCGCCATCCGCGCGTGGCGGTAGTACTAGGAGTCGACCATGTCTGGTACACTCCCCTCTTGCTGTGCCGAGGCTTAAGCCTCACGTCAGCCATCTGGTGGGCCTTCATCACGTTAATCAACATCGACGAGATCTGGGACCTGCGCTTGCTTCATGGGCCGAGCAAAGCGCGGGATGACCAAGGCCCCCAAACGGCTGCAGGCCACGACATGCTCTGCCACCGCCTCCTTGTCGCTCAGGTTGGCTTGAGCTTTGTCTGGGTAAGTCGGTGCAGATGAAGACGTGTGCAACGGGTCGCTGCGGTTGCGGTTGCGGTTGCGGTCGTGGTTGCGGTTACGGTTGCAGTTGCAGTTGCAGTTAACAGTTCTGACTTGACCTATGGGAATCACCGTCGAACAGAAGAGCCACCATGGCCATTCACTCCTATATGAGGCTAACGCAGTGGCAGGCTGGCACTTCCGCCTATCTGGCCCATCTCTTCGCCTCGTCTCTCATGGCGCGCTGGCTGCTCCACTACTCTCCATTAGCTGTCCTCCTGCGTCTCTGCAGCCTGTCCATTTTGCTATCATATGTTTGTCGCGAGCTCTTCCGCACTCTCGGCGCCACCCAGCCTGAATTAGTTGCCCTGAGCCGGAGTCTTCCCATCTGGATAGTCATCGCCATTGCCTTGCTTATAATCTACTTCAGTACTCAGCAGGACATCTCGCTTGAGCACGACAAGGACGACAGGCGGAGGCGGCTGGTACTGAGGATGAAATGCTTGTATACCATAGCCATTAGCAGCCTGTCCAGTCTGCTGATTGTCATTGCGCTGATCCACTTCAGCACGGCATCGTGGGAGCGAAACGAGATGCCGAGCTAGATTCCCGACTGCCTTCGAGGCGGCCGACAAGATCATTGCCTCAACTGCATCTACGCGAGTAAGAAGACTGAGCTCTGACTTGGCCTGTCTATTGTCCTTTTTCCTACTTAACGTAAATCATATTCGTTCTACGCTGCCTTGCCGCACTATCCGTGCTGCTGGAGCTTTAACCCCAGCCTTGTGCTACGGCTCAGCCTTGCACGTGACTCCGCGTATGCTAATTTGGGTTAGCGCCGCCTGCTGTGCCCCCAGAAAGCCAAAAGTTCGTCTCTGCCGTCTGTCATCTCTACGCTCTCTACCATCATCCAACCTCTTCTGTAGGAGCCAGCAGGATGTCGTGGCGTAACCAGGGAATCACTGGCTCCAATAATATCCCCCTAGGCAGTCGCCGTCGCTTTGGAGGCGATAGCAATGGCAATGCTGATGGACGTCGCGAGGAGTCTCCTTACGCGGAGTCCACGAAACGAGGCCGCAGTCCCGCTAGAGGTAAGCAGCTAACGCCGGATACAATACCCAGCCGTACTGACGATGTCTCCGTAGCTGAACCTTCAGGAGACGGCGTGGTCAGACGCAAGAAGCGCAACCGATGGGGTGACGCCACTGACAACAAGGCTGCCGGTCTGATGGGCCTGCCCACTAAGATCGAAGCCACCATGACTTCCGAACAGCTAGAAGCCTACACTCTGCACCTGCGCATTGAAGAGATCAGCCAGAAGCTCCGGATCAACGACGTGGTCCCAGCAGAGGGAGATAGGTATGTTGTCCCACCGTCCTGATTCCCTGGCCACTTGATGAAACGCGTCACTGAGGCTGTTTAGATCTCCTTCGCCGCCGCCTCAATACGACAACCTAGGTCGACGTGTCAATACCCGCGAGTTTCGCTACCGCAAGAAGCTCGAGGATGAACGGCACAAGCTCGTCGAAAGGGCCATGAAGACCATCCCCAACTACCATCCGCCATCTGACTACAGGCGCCCTACTAAGACACAGGAGAAAGTCTATGTACCGGTCAACGACTATCCCGAGATCAACTTCAGTATGATTGCTAACCCTCTAACGTTCTTGCTTGCCCTTGTACCGCGTGCTCTGTCATTCGCCTCTCTCCGTGCCAATGGCAGACTCGTTCCTGCCCACCCACTAACCTATATCTCCCTTTTCCTAACCATGCCTTCCTGTGAAGACACACAAGACTAACACTTAGCTCTCTCTCCGTAAAGTTGGTTTACTCATTGGCCCTCGAGGCAACACTCTGAAGAAAATGGAATCAGAATCCGGTGCCAAGATCGCGATCCGTGGCAAAGGCTCTGTCAAAGAAGGCAAGGGCCGCTCTGACGCAGCTCACGCCAGCAACCAAGAAGAAGATCTGCACTGCTTGATTATGGCAGACACGGAGGAGAAGGTCAACAAAGCCAAGGAACTCATCCACAATGTTATCGAAACGGCCGCTTCCATCCCCGAGGGTCAAAACGAGCTCAAGCGTAATCAGCTACGAGAGCTTGCCGCTCTGAACGGCACCCTTAGAGACGATGAGAACCAGGCTTGTCAAAATTGTACTATTCCCGACTCCAATTTCGTCATAGATACTGACTCTCAACAGGCGGTCAGTTGGGCCATCGCAAATTCGAGTGCCCTGAACAGCGTAACTTCACTGCCAACATCATTTGCCGTGTCTGCGGCGGCACTGGCCATATTGGCCGTGATTGTCCGGAGAGACAGCGTGGATCTGATATGAGAAACCCGCTGCCTAGTGGCTACGCTCAGCGACGATTGGGTGGTGGCGATCTTGTGGACCGCGAAATGGAGGTGAGTCAAGTTTTGCTTTGAGAATATTCCCATTGCTAACACATCGATTTAGAACCTCATGCAGGAACTCTCGGGCAATCCCTCCAGCGCTCCTGCCGGCCTCATCGAGGCCGCACCCAGCTCATGGGATCAGGGTGGAAACTCATATGGTGGTGGTGGCGGCGGCGGCGGCGGCAGCAGCGAAGCCAGACCATGGGCTCGACCTCAACCAACCGGAGCTCCAGCTCCGTGGCAGCAAAACAGACAAGACAACCACGGTGGCCGAGACGGTGGTTCTGCACCGCCCCCATGGGCTCAGAACAAAGCCAACGACAACTACAGCGGCTATGGCGGCTATGGCGGTGCCCCAGGAAGCAGCAACACTCCATGGCATCAGCAACCGCCTGGTCAAAACTATGGTGGCTACCAAGGCTACCAAGGCTACGACCACTCTGCAGGCTACGGCACCGCGCCCGCTGCACCACCTGGTCTCAGCGACTATCTCCAGCAGTACGGCCAGGCGCCGCCTCCACCACCATCCGACATGCCTGCTCCGCCTCCGCCAGACTACAACCAGCCTCCTCCTCCGCCAGGCGATGTACCACCCCCGCCCCCACCCGCTTAAGATTGTACTTAGGTCGAAGTCCCGCAAAAGTGACGCACCCTTTTTTCTCGCAATGTCGTCGGCCTTCGTGAGCTCTCTGCCCAATCTTTTGTTCAGCCGAGATCAAGGGTCGCTTTCATTCTAGTTGGCAGGTGTGCGAAGTTGGCGGCTTTGTCAAGTATTTGGCGATTTCTGTTGTTCTCGTTCTCTTTCCAACTCGCTGCCTGATCAACAAACTACTTGCATATGATAAGGCAAGCCAAAGGTAAAAAGAAAAGGAGCGCCATCATCTCAGTCTGTGTACTTGCTTGCTTACTCATCATCAACAGCCTGCTAATCAGCACCATAATTGTACATACATGGTGGTCTTTCAAAGGTCTCTCTCCACATCTTTTTCTAGGATAACCGAATTATTACAGCTTCTACCTCATTCACTCCACTACTAGATACTTCCAGCTACCACCCAGCTTATCACTTTATGTTGTCTTTTACTCTATAGCATTAGCAGCCGCCGGTAACCTTTCCCTTTTCGAAGATTTGCCCAACCTCACGAAAATAGCTCGAAATTTATTACAATGATGTGCGAAATCGATGTCCTGTCCAAAGAGCGCAAATACGTGTATAGTGCAGATAACCCCTTGAAATCCAAACGGCCGGGTCACGGTCTTCACTCTTCTCTTGATCGCACTCATACGATTTGTATGATCATTCCCTATTGATCGATCTGCCTGTTAATAAATATAGATCAATCGTCGAACACATTATCACGCCAACCTCTAACCCGATGATCGGTCTGTACAGGCATTCATGCAGGTAACTACCCCTATCCGGTACCGCCGTCAGTGTTGATAAACAGCCAAGGACCGACCCGGGCATGGTCATGTGTAAAGTGGAAACTAGCCACAATCGTACATAACTAGTCCCCACAGCCACGACCACGTGCATCGATGCCTCTTGCCGCCTTAGGTGCAAAAGGACGGCAGTGGCATCTCATCACTAGCTCTCGTCACTTAGACGAGGCATCTAACATCAGTCACAGGAATCATATTACGATACTTAGCTGGACATGGACGCACACACCCACTGACAGAATGGTCGAACTACTGAACTTCACGAGTATCATCGTAGATCAGATCAGAAATAGCTTGCGTAGTGCTGGACCAGGCATGTTCAAGTTTATCATGCTTATATTACCCGCTCACTTGAATTGACACTTTATCACGCAGAATCTGCACCACCTTCTCGTGACCACGATTTGATGCTACTTGGAGTGCATTACCATAGTATCCTCCTTGAGCATTTACATCCGCTCCATGCTCAAGGAGTGTCTGCACCACCTTCTCGTGACCACCCTTTGATGCTGCTTAGAGTGTATTGCCATAGAATCCTCCTTGAGCATTTACATCCGCTCCATGCTCGAGGAGTGTCTGCACCACCTTCTCGTGACCACGCTCTGATGCTGCATAGAGTGCATTACCATAGAATCCTCCTTGAGCATTTACATCCGCTCCATGCTTGAGGAGTGTCTGCACCACCTTCTTGTGACCACCCTTTGATGCTGCATAGAGTGCATTGCCATAGAATCCTCCTTGAGCATTTAAATTAAATTAAATTCAATCAGAGAGCTATCTACGATCGGGATCGCAGATGTCCCCCCTATGTCAGATGTGGGCCTATAGGCCTGTACAGACTACTTCCTGATAGTAGGGGAAAAACCCTCTTATGGGAATAAAACCCCCTAAGGTAGACCTTGGAGCGGCAGGCTACGGCACACCTGCGTCTCGCATCCTTCTGGTAGGTTG
>QQXO01000068.1:9554-89426 GCA_003709845.1 Chaetothyriales sp. CBS 134916
GGGGGGGGGGGGGGGGGGGGGGGAGCAGAGGGCGTGTGGGGGAAAAGAAGGGAAGGAGGGAGGTTGCTTTTTAACTTACTGGCGAAAACCTGGATGAATGGATAGCCAGTGGTAGTGCTGAGGACCGAGTCCACGTCGCCCAGGCAGTAGAGAATAGTGATCATCATGATGAAGCCGACAGCGCCATTCAAGCACATGCTGCAAATGATGGCCCGTGGAATGTTCTTAGCCGCGTGGGCGACCTCTTCGGCAAGGTGGACGGACGCGTCTGCTCCCACGAACGTCGCTACATTACCTAGAAAGCCGACGCAGTACGAGAGTCCCTGAGTAGGCCAGCCTCCTTCGTTAAGCGCCGTAGACCAAACAAAGTGCGACGAGCTGTGGGGTGCCGTAGCCCACAGCGTGGCCACGATGGCTATGAATCCCGAGATGTGGAAGATGATGATGAAGACTTCAAACTTGGGCAGCATTCCAGGCACGATCACATTGACCAAGACACAAACAAGGAGCACAGCCCAGGCCAGAAATGTACCGCGCCACAGCAGCGATGAGTTGTAGTCTGAATGGTCGAGGATCACCAGGCCCTGAAGCATCGTGCCTGCGAAGATGGTCTCCGTTGCCACTGTTGCCACCCATGCCAGAGAGGTGAGCCAGCCGATGATGTAACTGCTGAAGACCTTCCATTTTGGTGGTGCCAGCATGTACACCCAGTAATACTGGCCTCCTGCGATGGGTGCTAGGGAAGCAAGCTCCGAAATGACAGTGTAGACTGACAGCGTTGAGCTCCAGGCAATGATGAAGCCGTAGATCAATCCTGCAGGACCGCCATTGTCGAAGCCTTGGCTGAAGAGCGCGAGCACTGTCTCCCAAGTGATAAGCTCACACACTGCAAAACCAAACAGAGACCAGAAGCCGAAGCGCCGTTTGAGGACTTGCTTCTTCCCCAGGAGCGCTAGGGTGTCGGTATCGCTGCTGACCGTGGACAAGGCCATGTTGTCGACTGCGGGAGACGATACTCTGGGCTCACACACACTGACAGCAACAGTCGTAGGTCTTTACTACTGCCTGGGGCTCAGGGCAGGGGCAATTGTTGAATTGAGACTGTTGTCGCTACACTTAACTTACTCACACACGTAGCGAGAGCGATGAGAAGTGGCGTAACAAGAGCTGTATTGCACATCTACCTGTGGCTTCTCAGGCTATATTGTGAGCGAGAAGAAAGCACAACGGTAAATTCTACAAGCCCGAATCCCGGGGTAGCCTAATAAGTAAGGCCAAGGGCGACCACTGCGGTGAGAAGAGAGGGGCAGGTTAGTGCACTAGTCCCAGAAATTGTTGGTGGTCGCGTGGGCCGGGTGCGGCGTCAACATGGATCCCTGCTGGTTCGCACCTGAAGCAGGCAGCTCCTCGCGGCGCCGATCGTGGTTGGTAAAAAATATACGGGAGCGTATCCGTTGGTGCGATATCCAATCTCCATTGCTCTGAGTACGTGGGACACATCCTTTCGGGTGGCGTTATCTTGAGAAGGCTTGGTTTAGACAAGCAAGGCTTGTGGCGCTGCCGCACTGCTTGGCATGACTGGCAAACCGGCTGCCGAGATAAGCAAGAATTGACCCCGCGAAGGCTTGAACTCACGTAAAACTGTCGCAGTCAGATCGTGGCGGTAACTTATTCTACTGATCTTGACACGCTGCCATATTCGGAAAATACAATTTAGGCCCAAACGTGTCAAGGGGCTAACTTCACTATTAGACACTTTCTGCGTCATCCTTGCTGTAACTTACCATAAGTTAGGTGTAGCTTAATTACCTCGTAAAAGTCCGCCCCGCATGGCTCGGATTTCTGATCCGATGATGCGGTGGCTTATGATTACCATACCGAACGACTCCTCCCATTGAAATCAAGCAGGCCGTCCAGCTACATTAATCTTCTCTGGCTGTGACGGATAAGTGTCTAGCGCAGTGTTCTAGAGTCTTTCTGAAACTGCACAAGGTGAGGTGGATGGACGGCAGATAGAACGGCGTACCCGGCTGTCTACTCTACTGTTTGACCCAATGACGACCGACATCAGTGTTCCTCCTCAACTCGCCATGTCGGCCTCCCGCGCTGCTGCGCTGGCCAAGGTACGCAAACTGGTGCCTCCGATGCTGCCCAAGTTCCACAAGGGCCAGCTAGGAAGAGTGGCAGTCATAGGCGGTTCCGCTGACTACACTGGCGCACCGTACTTCTCAGCCATGGCCTCTGCAAGACTCGGCTGTGATCTTTCCTTCGTGATATGCGAGCCGTCTGCTGCCCCAACCATCAAGTCCTATTCGCCTAATCTGATGGTCTCGCCAATCTTGCGGTCGTTGGCATCAATATCACCGGCACAGAGAGAGTCAGAACCGTCAGGTGACGAGCTGGCAAAGCCGATTCTGGAAATGCTTCCCAGGCTACATGTGCTTGTCATTGGACCCGGGCTCGGGAGAGACGAGATTACACTAAAGCAAGTTAAGGCTGTTATCCAAGCTGCCAGGAGGCGTGATCCTCCAGTGCCCATGGTCCTTGATGCAGAGGCGCTGTGGCTGATCCAGACCGACCCAGACATTATAAAAGGCTACAAGGAGTGCATCCTTACTCCAAATGTGGTCGAGTTTGGACGACTTGCGAAGTCGGTCGGCCTAGACCTGTCAAACGGCAAGCAAGAAACAGCATGTCAAGAACTGGCCAGCATCTTTGGCGGCGTGTGTATCATCCAGAAAGGACGAGTTGACTACATCTCCCAGGGCCGAGACACCACCGTGTCCGACTTCGAGGGAGGCCCAAAGAGATCTGGGGGCCAAGGTGACACCCTCACAGGCGCACTAGGCACCTTCTTGGCTTGGCGGCAAGCATACCATGATGGACTGTGGGAGGCCGGCCAGGATAAGATGGATAGGAGCGAGAGTCTGTTGCTCGCAGCTTTGGGTGGTAGTGCCATTACGCGAGAGTGTTCGAGGCGAGCATTTGCACAGAAACAGAGAAGCATGCAAGCGAGTGATCTCACAGACGAAGTCCATCAGGCTTTCCTTGCACTTATTGGCGAGCCTGAGACTGGTCTAGGCAGCGAGAGACAAGGCAACTTGTAAAGACAGCTTGAAATACATTAGGCGGGATTGCAATATGTACAGTGCCCAGTAGGCTGTCTACTTGGTCGTCCTGCCCAGCCTCGCCTCGATCTCCTTTGTGTCCGGCCGATCGTCTACCAAGATGACCTTGCCGTCCTTGACCTTCGCGAGTCGTCTCTCCTCCGCTGCCTTATACTTCTTACTATAGAATGCTCTCAGTTCTTCTAGATTGGCCCGGGACTCGCCAGGAATGACGTTGATGGGGGATCCGACATTGAATTGTCTGCATTGTGTCAGCACCGTCGGGTCATAAAAGGCCGTTTTGGCTGGGAGGATGTACACACTCTGGGAATCTGAGGTCTACTGAGTAATCCGTCTCGGCGTTGTTGAATAAAGACCGATCATCCAGCGCCTTCTGGACAATAGCCACGTTGGCGGCATTCTTGACGCTCTCTGCTCCTCCTCTAGCCTGGTACCGGTCGAGGAAACGAGTAATGACATTCTCCCCTTTGCTATTGGTGAATGCGTACACGGCGTAAAAGGCCGGGATGCTGGCGAGGATCAAGTAAAACGAGGGCTGTTTAGCTTCAGCATCGACTCTTGCTCTGATGGTGCCTAACCTACGCCCAATGACTCGTTTCCCGAGCCTCCAGGAATGTGCAGGGCACTCTGCCCGTGACCTCCATGGCCGTTGCCGTTGCCGTGGCCGGCGTCGTGAGAGGCGAGTCGGCGTGGCTGCCGTGTGCCTGATTGACGCCAGCAGCGACTCGCAGCTCTTGCTCCCCTGGAAGAACAATTCATGGTCGATTTTGCTGCAGACTGCGGGTCGTCGTCGCCTCGAGGCACTCCTCAGTCTGCTGACCTCTGCAAGCTTGTCTGCCCGCAGCTTGGCGGATCGGATTAACGTTCGGCACCATTCACGCTAACTTAAGTTAAGTCAGTGCCCAAACTCGAAGCTTACGTAACTTGTTCCTGCTTTCAACTTCCAATCATCGAAGGACACAAATACAGGTTATGCCAGCAATCCAACACGGACTCAGCTCTGTCGATCCCGTATTGAATGTGCTCCACGGAAAGACCTTGCCTGGTTGGGCTGCTGCTGTGACTTCGGCAACTTTCCCTCACTTTTATGGGGAGATTGGGTGATGAGGTAGGTAGAATGTGGTAAGTGGCTTTCTTACTTTGCTGAAAATTCTGCGTCGAGTTGCGAATGTCCTTTCATCTCGCAAAGACTGCACCCTCGAGAAACCATGATCAAGATGTCAACCGCGGGTCCGACATCTCTCAGACCTAGAGGTAGACGAGATGCAGCCGGTTCCGAGATGCAGAGCTCGAAAAGATCGTCCAGCCATGCCTCACAAAGGCTCTCCAAGACAACTTCTCGGCAGCTGGACGAGACCCTGGGCACTAGAAGCCGACCAGAATCGCCACTGTTGTTTTGGCAGAGGACAAAAGCTGTGGATCTGTCGAGGGCAAGCGATCCCATCCTGGGTTCTTTGGATATGCCAAGAGCGTCGATCAGATCTCAGCAGGATAAAAATGCTCTGCCGACCCCACTACGCTCGAGAAGATCTGCAGAAAACGCTCGAGTATCCAAGGAAGCTGCAGGCGTCGACATTGACCACTGGAAGTCTTGGATACCGAGATATCCGGTGTCTGTTGCGAAGGAAGACATTCATGCACACGATCGCGAAAGTAGATGGCACCCTCCCCGCTCCAAGTCCTCTAACCTATCCAAAGCAGCAACTGCGAAGATGCAACCAAAAGTATACGATGCCCCTGAGGAAGACACGAGGTCTGAAACGGCTGTCAAAGGCGCTGGGAATATGACAATCCCAGATATTCATTCGACAGAGGGCTCAAATGCAGAAGAGCAGAAGCCGATGCCAGTTGATAGCAGCCCAGCAACGCCGAACTTTGGAGAGCCATCATCTCCTGATCAGCCCCGCCAGACGTATACACCTGTTATTTCACCACCTCAATCACCGAGACTGTATTATGAGAGCCCACAGCCAGACCCATACCATTACATGTATCCGCTTCTAGCCAATTCAATGCCAGATTTCCCCAGTAGTTTCTATCCAATTCACCATCAACCTCCGCCACCTACATCAAGTCCAGGGCAGGCACCAAGTCAAGAAATGGCACCATTCTCCACGGCGCCGCACGTTGTTCCCAACATCAACGGGCTGCCTGAGTACTATCAGGTCACACAAGGGCAGCTGTGGGTGCACAATGTTGGGGTGAAGCAGATCGAGGAACAGCAGAGAGAAGAAATTACAAGGTTACGGTTGGAGCTTGATGCGAAGAAAGAAGCGTTTGAAAGGATTATTGAGAGTCTGATAGCGGAGAATCACAAGTACAAGAGTGAGATAGAGGAGAAGGACGGCTTGATAGTTGCTTTGGAAGAAAGTGTGTCGCAGCATGAAGCTGAGAGGATGGAGTTTGAGTCATTCAAAGCAAGGTGTGCTGAAGCAATTGCCGCCACTGACGCGACCCGTCTCACCACCGAGGGGCTCATGAACGAAAAGCTCGGCCTGGAAAAGGAATTGGAGAAACAGAAGGAGAAACACCAGGCTTACATTGAGGAAGTCAAAACTGAGCACAATAGCATTCTAGAAGCGAAGGAGAGGGACGACCAGAAAGCGTCAGCTGAGTACAAGCAGGTCGTCTGGAAAGTACAGATGGAACTGGCGTCGTTGATCACCAAACACTCGCAGCAAAACAAAGACCTTGAGGCTTGTCGAGGTGAAGTAGGTATGCTCGAAGGAAGGCTTGCCTCGAGAGAAAAGGAGCATGATGAGGAAGTGGCAAGTCTACGACATGAGTTGGAGTCTCAGCTAGCGACTGTGGCCTCACAATGGCAAGAGGAGGTTCAATCTCTACAGGAGAGCCACGATCGGAAGCTTAAAGATCTGGCCGTGGGGCATGAGCCCGAGGTTGCCAAAGCTGTGACAGAGCACGAACGTCAAATGGCCGAAGTCAGAGGAGAGCTTGAGCTTCAGAAAACTGCTTTCGAGAAGCTGCAGAGGGAGCAGTTTGACCTGGTTGGCGTGGTCGCAAGCTGGAAGGTGCGGCACCAGGAATGGCTGGCGGAGAAGGATAGGCTGTACAAAGTGCTGGGCACTCTAGGCCATGCTTCTGACAAAAGCCAGACCAATGAATGCTAGTGAGTCGCGCTCCAGTCAGGTATCGTCGATGCCATTTTCTTACTGTTGCAGGACGTGCTGTGTGATAGGACATTGGCTGACTGACTGAGCGGGTACAGCACGGAGGGATTTTTGCACTTGGCTCATACTGTCGAGATGATTGCCGATGAATGCAGCCGCAAGCCTCCGCGTTCGCTGCCAGTGGTGCCGTACTTGGAGCTCGAGCCTGGCGTGCCCGATGTCTTTGGGTCGACTCGAGCTGCGTGCGAGCTCCGGGCGCTCGTGATCCAGCACCGGATCTTCCGAGTATTGCACTCGCTCATCTTTCAACGATATGTGTTTGCATCCTTCGACGGCTGTGCCGACGCAGACCTGGACCGGATTTTGTCTGGGCTGTCAGCACTCATTGGGCAGAAAAGTGTTAGGCGTGAGGCGCTGTGGAGGTCGATCGTGCTCAGGGCGCTGCATACGAATGCACAAGGCAAAGCCACTGCCAGCGCTGTTGCTTCAACGGCATTCAGGGAGATCGTGGAGCAGACACAAGACCTGACGGACATTGGCAATAGCGGCGCGCTGGCTGATACTCTGAAGCAGGTCGTGAGGACTGCCGTGGAGATCTGGCGCCAGGCGCGTGTGGAGACAGATCCGATCGCGTCGTTGATGCCAGAAGCAGTGCTTAATCATGTGGGCAGTCAGGTCATATTATGGATCCGCCCGCGAGTTACACGCGAGCAAATCGGAAAGATAGTCGACTGGGGCCGGGACAATGATCCAGCGTTGGGTCAGGTCCAGGTGCTTCTGGAGGGAATGTCGTTGCGCAAAGATTCGCCAGTGGTAAGGGAGCGGCAGCAAGAGCTTGCGCAGCGAATGAAAATTTGATACCTGCTCTGACTTGATTGAGGGCAAGCACTAAGGCACTGGACGTGTACCTGGGCTGGACATTCCGGGCCAAAGTTCCTGTCTGATACAGAAGCTTTTGCAGTAGCTTTAAACTTTGAATCTTATTATTATTAGTGACGAGCTCGCGGCGAGCACCAGTTAGGGTGTTGCAGTAAGAGCACTGCCGAAGGTCAAACAGGGAAAGGTGGGCCAGCAAGGTGCAATGGCTCGCGCCGTGAGCGTGGCGTGTGGCGAGTGGGCGTCCCCAAGGCTGATTAGCATGCCAATTAGCATGCCAATTAGCGACTTCTGACTTGGCTGTGACAGCAGCACTTGTCTGTGAGTAGACGCTGCAGAGGAAGGAATGCATATGTGGGGGTGGCTACGGCGCTGGTGGAGATCGGAGCGAACAAATGACTCTGGTGGTCATGGACCATCCCATGGACCATCCCATGGACCGTACCTACAAGACATAACAGGTCTAGATCCTTAAGGACGCTCAGAGTTACTATCCACTGCCTAGTGGGCTGTGGCGAGGTACAGGGAGTAATAGTCCGAGTCCAGTACTGTACCTAGAACCACCAGTATGGTGATGTGACAGACGGTGTAAACTAGGTGCTAGCAAGTCAGCCGTCAATCAGCCAACAAACAGCCACACCATTTTTAGCTAGGGCCAGTACTTCTTGCATCCACTTTAAGTCGCTGATTCATCAGTAATAAAGTTCCGTCCCTTCTCTTTGGTATCTCAATCCAGCGAGTGAAAAGCTCCTCTGCTCCTGCATCGCGTCCATCCCCTCGTGCCAGCCTCCCGTGTGTCTATTACAGCCACCTTCCTCTCGCCTTGCGCCTCAACACACTTGTCTTCCCCGATCTTTCGCCTCGGCTGTCCTGGTCCCTTGTGATCCACGCCCGTTGCAAAGAGTCGCCCAACAGCACCTGCCCAGCATCCCAGCATCCGTCCTTCTGCCGCTACTGCCACCACTGCCACAACTCCCACAACTCCCACAACTCCCACAACTGCCATAGTGCCCCAAGGTGCACAGCCCTGCTGTTTCCCTCTTTCTGTCTCGCCCAGTTCCAACCCGCGCTTGCCCTCTCAAGCGATGCCTCATGTGCTGTGGCCGAGGGCAAGGGCATCTTGACTCTGGCCGACCAAAGGACTGACCAACTGACTGACCGCTTACAATTGAGGCAAGTTGTTGCCTGGCCATTTTCGCTTATTTTTTGGGCGGCCTCCCGATGCAGTCAGCCATGAATCCTTTCTTCTCGACCTCACCTCGCGGGGGTGGTCAGCAGTCTGAGCTTGGGACGAACACGCATCCAAGTCAAGTGCCGCCATCGGCGGGCCATGTGTCGCACAGCGGCCAAAAGCAGAACATCAGCGTCACGTCGAACCCAATCCAGAACCAGGAGCTCTTCGACTTTGATTCTATCATCAGCGCCTGCAGCTACAACCCCGCGCTTGGCGCTAACTTGACGAATACCGACTATTCAGACCCCTTTCAGAGCGAGCACACGACTCCACAAGAGGTGATCTGGGCATCGAAGTTCATCGACGACGACTCTCACCTTGACGTGATCGACTGGCGGTCCAACACTTCCAGCACCATGGTCCACGTCAGCTCACCTCCAAGTGCATCCAACTGCACATTCTCTCCTGTTGACAAAGACCTGCCCAAATACATATCAGGTTCGCAGCTCCTCAGCCCGCAGCTCACCACACCCAGCCCCCCAGCCCCAGATAGTCGTCGCCTCGGCCAACAAGGCACCATGGCGATCGATATCTCGCCACAAGAATCAGAAAGCTGCTCGACGGAGCCTACCTTGACAACGGAAGCATTGAATCTGTCACAAACCGGTGGGTATCGGATGTCTATAAGCCCCATTGTCATTGTCTCCAGCCACAACGCTGGCGACTCCCCTGCATGGCCTGTAGTGCCACGTGCCAGGAGTTCGAGTAAGAGGAGTCGCGAAAGGAGTCTCCAAGAGGCGTATGAGACAGACGACGACCGCTTCTCTGATCACAACAGCTCACGCTTGATGCCGCCACAGCCTTTTGAGGCTGACCCATATGCTCATAATGGCGACAACAGAACCGGCCAGAGCCCGTTTGAGCGTGGAAGCGAGCAGGTCGCTTCGATTAATGAGCTTGCCGAGCAGAGAAAGATCGAGGATCGTAATGCTGGTGTTCAAGACTGGCTCTCCAAAAGCGAGACAGGAAGTGTTGGCGGTGACGATCCAAATGAGGCTGCACCACCTGGCGAACGACGGGGAGACCACCGGCCCCGTGCGCACACTACCGGCACCAGGCCAAACCCCATGTCGCTTCCCATCTACTCAGACCATCGCATTCCTGGACCCGGAGTTCTGCTCGACGAGCCCAGTGACGACGGCTATTCATATGATGACTCCGCCAGCCTCCCCAGCTCTGAAGCCTCCAGCCCAGTCCCTGAGTCACCGCCAGTATCTCAGGTCAAGCTGAGCCAGCAGGATGGCCCTGCCGCAGATCAGAGCTCATTTCCTGTCTTTGGTGATGTACACCTCTCTCCCGAGTTGGAAGAACCTCTACCAAGCCAGTTCATTCGACCCACGCCTTGGCAAGATCCTGTACAAGGCCCCATTACAGACCAACAAAGTCAACCCGAATCATCCAATGCTGCTGTTTTGCGGTTTAACCAAGAGGCCGCCAACTGCGAATCTGCCTCTCGTGCTGCAACCTGGGGAACAAGACGGCGCCTAAGTGACAGCGAATTCAATGCCATTGTTGAAGGCAGTCGCGTGCGCTACCTTTCGCTCGCAAAGCGCAGTTCCAGTATCTTGACCAAAGCACGGGGTTTGATTCCTCGAAGGAGCAGCTCCAACATCAAGAAGGCTGCCTTCTCTCCCTCTGCTGACTCCGAACCCAGGCAGCCTGAAACCCCCGCGCACCGGGAACCAGCTAGTCCTATGAAGGCCTTACAGAGGATCCCAAGCTTCAGCAAGCCAAAGTCACCCCCGCTGAACACTGGAAGTGCCATCATGGCTATGAGTGGAAACCTTGCAGCCGTCGGCGGCGGCCACAGTGGCCCCTTTACCGTCGAGCCTGAAAAGTCCGATGTCTTTCGAAGCCCGCGCAATGTGCTTAGAAAGCACCGCAGTAAGAGTGACGTCTCCAAATCGAGTACAAAGGGCTCGCCAGGTCTGGCGGATTTAATGCTAGGCCATGGTGCTCTGCCCATGTTCAAGTTTGCTACCCCAATGCAAGAACGCCCACAGCTCGTCCAAAAGGAAGTCGTGAATAATGTCGCCTTGGATGATGACGACGACAATGGCGTCGACGAGGTTGGTATCAGAATGGATCTGTCCATTCGTGTCGAGAACATTATTCCCACCCTTGAAGGCTTCAAGATACATGCTCTAAAGCTGAATCCTCGCCTGCAGCCGTACCTCATTGACCGGCTTGGCCAAGAGCAGGTGAAAAGGTACAAGAAGCTACTGGAGAACAAGGTTAAACACACGCGTTCCATCAAAGTCTTAAAGACATGTTCCTCCGGGTCGCATTGTATTGGCCTGGGCGGCAAGGGCACGCTATTACCACCTCGTGTTAGCACAAAGGATACCGAATCGTCTGGTCCTCAATATCAAATCTCGAGCCCTGCAGACGGGGAACTCGATGGGTCGACCTTCGAAGAAGGCGTGGTAACACCTGCACAGTTCCCCAGAGGAATCCCTCTGCCGCCAGTAAATCGGCTTCCTGCTGAGTTTGAATGCATTCTTTGCTACAAGGTCAAGAAGTTTCACAAGCCATCCGACTGGACCAAACATGTCCATGAAGACATCCAGCCATTCACGTGCACATTCCCCAACTGCAACGAAGCCAAGTCGTTCAAACGCAAGGCAGACTGGGTCCGCCACGAGAACGAACGCCATCGTCGACTTGAGTCCTGGAAATGCAACGTGCAGGACTGTTGTCATACCTGTTACAGGAAGGACAACTTTGTCCAGCATCTTGTGCGTGAGCATAAGAAAGCAGAACCTAAGGGCAAGTCTCGGGGCTCAGGAAGCAGCAAAGCGCAAGCCAACCTACCAGACGACGACATATGGCGCCTGGTCGATTCTTGCCGACATGAGAGTCAAACCAAGCCACAAGACGAACCATGTAGGTTTTGCGGTAATGTTTGCAACAGTTGGAAAAAGTTGAGCGTGCACTTGGGCAAGCATATGGAGCAAATTGCCATGCCCGTTCTTGAACTCGTCAGCATGCAAGAGGTGGGCCCAGACACTTCCGTCAGCCCAATTGAGCAGAACTATGTTCAGAGTAGCGACACAATACCCGCGCCTCGGGTGGTGGACAGTGTTGATCCACAAACGCTGTCGACCTACGTCATGAGTGCTGGGTCGACATATCAGGGCTCTTCGGCTGGGCAGTCTCCGGCCGCGATCATGCCTCTCATACCCAACTATCCCTACCACCCTCGACACTTGCACCCAGCCGTTCAACCAGACTTGATGCAAGGCACTAACTTCGACAATGGAGCCTTGTACACCAACCTCAGCAACGGAACGTATGCTCCAAGCAACATGACAAGCACCAACCTGTTTGGATCTATCAATCCTGAACTCGGCAGTTTTCCCACCCACTTGCAGCCTGATGTTTCTCCAAACTCGATGCCAGCATCGGTACCAAGCCCCCAACCAATGCCATCTTATGCACCGACACAGACCCCGTACACTTCGTCCAATATGCATACGTTTGCCCACTACACTTCGACATCGGGATCTGGACCCCCCCTTCCGGGCCAGCTTGCGCCGAATCTTGACGCAATCCATCACTTTGGCTCCGGTCATTCAGGCTCAGCCGAATACACTTATGAGACACCACAAGTTTATTATGATGAGAAACAACGGTACCAATCTTACGCATGACTTTGGCAAGATAATATCATGAGCATCTGGGCCTTTGGGTTGTTGGCCATGAATGAAATCTAATGAGACCCCGCGTGGTTTGACGGCGATGATGAACGGCTTTTGCTCTGTTTTGGTATGAACTTTTTGTGTGACACTGATATGAATTTTAAGTAAACAATTCTTCAGCCGATGCTAGATCGGTATTTGTTCGGGTGGTGTAGGATTTGATTGGTTTGATTTGTGTCTTCACCAAAAGATACCCATCTTACGGTAGTCAGGTAGTAGGGCCTTTCAGGTCCTCAGCAGGTAGTCCCGTCAAATTCGCATCGGATCGTGCGTAAAGGACCAATAATGTCCACTATTTGAAACGAATTGGGAACTGTTTCCCAAGTTCCCTTATTTACAGTAGATCACATGAGGAAATCCTGGAAATCGCTTCGGCTGACACGTGTTAAAAAATGAGGACATGTTCCCATTATTAGTCACACCTGTTTGTCACGAGACGAGAAATCTGCAAACCACCAGTTGCCTGCCAAGAATTGAGGCAACGCCGCGAGGAAGCCAAAGTTTGCCGTTGTACGAAGGGACATTGAACACTGGTGAGACTGTGACCGGTCTTATTCACTTACGTCTCGATTTCTCGGGTACTTTCTACTTCACACCCCGCATGACCCTTTTTGGTGTTTGAAGTTCTTGGATCGACATTGCCAGCTGCTGCGCCCTTTACACAGACAGTCCCAATTCACTATCTGCGTGGTCTAAAAAATCCCTTCATACGGCCAGACTGTTGAGTCTGCATGCCCAAAGACTTTCTCTCGCCTTGTTCCACGGGCACACGCCCGAGCACCACGCCCGAGCAACATATCATTTTGACTCTCCAATTGGCTAGACTCGCATCTAGTCCACGGCGCCCGTCTTTTAAGTCGGCCTTTTCCCTTTCCTGAGGCAGTGCAAACTTCCCCGACTTCCTTTCCCTGCTTCACCCACGCATTGGACTTTGTCAACCTTGGAGAGAGAAATGGCCATGCGTTGATCGCCTGCGCTCAACCCCAAACTTTTGATAGTAATCTGCATCTGAACCCCTATTGCTGTCAATATTACTGACGCAAAAGCTAGTATAGATAACAGACCAGCCGCCTCCAGGCAACCATGCCGATCCCGTCTTCGCCAGTGGGATCGCACCCTTCTCTTTGGAGCAGGAGCCACTCTCATGTATTCACACCTTTGCTTTGCACTGCCACTTTGCCAAAATCTCCCTTCTCCCTTTTCTGACACAAGCTTTGTATCAGGCAAACTTGAGTATCTCTCACACGACAGGAGGCTTTGCCGCGAATCTTGGCCCTGCTACCGAGGGCGATGACCCGGACTCTGCCACCCTGGAAATGCCACCGGCCCAAAATCCTAGGAGGATTCAGGATCACAGCACACCTCTGTTCCACACCCACATCTCTCCTTCCTTTGCTGCTACTTCGTCTTTTGGTCTCAACAGTTACGTGAATGACTCAGGACCCCAGACCAGTACGATTGACTCCGGACGCTCGATCCCCTTCTTGAGCGAAAACAGCAGCTCAGAAGCGAAGCCTTGGGATCCACTCGGTGCCGCTGGAGTACCCGAAGGATCGTCTATACCAGCTGCTGGACCTCTCACTGACCACAACACCTACCTTAGCCCCATAAAGAGCAACGGCCGTCTGTCTTGCAGTTTCAAAGATTCTGGATTGGGCACGGAGGAACGCTCACAATATGACACACAGTCTCAGCTGAGTCAGCCACGAGCAGAAATGAACTCACAGATACCAAGCTACTACTCAGTTCCACTGTCGCCTCGGCACGAACCGGCAGATGTGACATCTCGGGACGAAGAAGACTATCAGGATCACACTGAAGTCGACATCGCTCCAGAGACCTCGACATCGACTCGAAAAGGAATTCGGCAAAGTACAAAGAATAAAGAAGAGTTAAAGTGTGAGCACTGTGGAAAGAGCATCAAGACACCATCGGACATGAAGTAAGTTTCTTGCATGATTTTGCCTTTGGGAACAGGTGATCTGATATCCTGACCAGAAAACACATCGCTGGCCATGAGCTGCCGTTTCTCTGCAAGCATCCTGGATGTGTAAGAAGCAACAAGGGCTTTGCCACTATCAATGACCTGAATAGGCATTGCAAATCTGTACACAACACTCTTACCCCAGGTAGCAGGAGCTTCAGGTGCTTTGCCCATGGATGCTCGAAGGCTGATAAGATCTGGCCTAGACAAGACAACTTCAAGCAGCATCTCAAACGCCTGCACCCCAACGACAATCTGGATGAGTTGCTCAAGAGGTCAAACGATTGGTACAATCAAGAGAATCATGAGGATCCTGCTCAATCTAATGCGGTACGGAATGCAATCCGGAGCCAAGAGCTCACCGTAGCGGCAGAGAATAAGAGGAAAAGGGTCATGACCCAGGATCAAATTGACAACCCTAGCAAGACGAGCCGCCCAAATCCAATGGTGACGCCCTCAATGCCGTTATCTCAAGCTATGCCTTTCTCAATGCCAGCCACTGCACGAGAGAGATCCAAAGGACTTGGCAGAAGTCTCGCTACTGGTGGTGTTCAGACTCATCCACAGCATCTCCCAAGACCACGTCGCAGGGTTGGGCCGAACCGTGCAGCTCCTTCAAGCCGGTCAGCTCAGACTCAAAGGATGTCTCAACCACTCCCAACATCTATGCAACAGGTTCACAGTCATCTTAACTTTACAAACACTCAACAAGATGTGCCTACGATGCTTAATCTTAACCCTCAAATGTATCAATTACCACAAAACGAGCTGCCACAAGTTCCTCAGACACCGCAACAGGGACTCTCTCTACTATATCAGAATTATTTCCATTCTGGGCAGCTCATGCCTGGTCCCATGCAGCCCACGAGAATTCCACCTCGCACAATCGCAGATCTCGAAGATCTTGCAGCGCTACGCGATCAGCACATCAACTTCATGATGATGCCTGATCAGTTTCAACCACATGCCGGATATGATTTGACGGAAGAGGACCTACTTGCTGAGATCGGAGCCGGCAATGGCACAATTCCGGGCACTACTCCCGTGATGGATCATCTGCCTACCACGCCAACAAGACGAGTCAGCGATCACGAACCCGACTTTTGTGTCACACCCGACTCAGATCTAAGCCACATGGTCAGGGTTGTTCTAGACGACTACGAGTCCAAACAGAATGGAATTGGGCAGCTCACGATAGCTGAAGGGTCTCAGGAGCTGCGCAAGAAGCTCTTGGAAATATTGGGCAGTGACTCGACTAGGCCAACTGGGAGCTATACAAGCCTGTATCAGAGCTCCTCTGGAGAGCCCCGCCATACCGCTAAAGATACGAAGTGCCATATCTGTGATAAGGTAAAGAAGTTACCAAGCGATCTAAAGAAACATCTCAAGCGGCACTCGCGGCCATACAGATGTGTTCTGGACGATTGCTTCAAAAGATTTGGAAGCAAGAATGACTGGAAAAGGCATGAAGGAACTCATCGAACGCAGGCGCAGTGTTTTCGCTGTGATGGCGGGCACTCTTGTCCTGATTCAGGGATCGCTTGCAAGAAGGTATTCTATACCGAGAAAGGTGAATATTGTCAGCATTTGCTCGAATGTGGAGTTCCACGTGACAAGGTTAACGATATTGCCGAGCGTCGGCTCATTCGAAGCAATAATCAAAGGGGCTTCTGGTGCGGATTTTGCGACGACATCATCAGGCACGACTTCGAAAGTCAAGAAGCATTGAATGAGCGACTTAAGCACATTGATAGCCATTTCCACAAGGACGACCGGAGTAAGGTCGAGTGGGTTGAGCTCGAGTGGGTTGAGCTCGGTGGCGAGGGTAAGACGAAGAAGGAACTACAGAAACTGCGGAATGAGACCAAGATGCAGCAAGGTATTGAGGAGCGACCGGATACTACAATTCACCAAGACGAGCATCACGAGTCCCGGGATTCAACACGCACGATGTCGTCGTCGTCTTCGAGCTCTTCCTTTTGTGCACTTTCTATATCATCGCCGCCGCCGCCGCCGTCATCGCAGAAACAGAACTATTTTGGTACTGGCGTACACAATGGATCCCTGCAAACGACTCAACACATGAGCCATGGGCTTCAGCGACAGCTATCGTCGTCGTCGTGCCCAGTGCGACGAGTCTCTCAGGTGCCACCGATCGCCGAACAGCACGTGTGGCAGCAAAGCGGGATGATGGCACAGCAGCAACAGCAACAAGATCAGCAGCACGACTCATCACAAGACGGCGAGAGCGGGAGTGATCCTTATACGATCTGTTGTGGATGCGAATCGATGTTTTTGCTCGCATTCGGACGGCGGTGTTTACAATGTAACCACGAAGTGTGTACCTGGTGTACGGTTTGTAAAAATCGATAGATGGGGGTGATTACTGTCGTTGTTATTGTTGTTGAGGATGATGATAATAACGGCGATGATGATGATAACGGCGATGATGATGATAACGGCAATGATGATGATAACGGCGATGATGATGATGACCATGACGATGATGAGCATGTTGACGACGGCTTTTTGGTTAGTCATCTTGATGCATGGATATCTGATTAACTGTCTGGAAATTAGCTATACTTGTCGGTCAGTTCTTCACCTGACCGACCTGATGTGTTTTTTTAATCCAATTTTGTTTCTTAGAGTCGACAAGGATGCAGGGGCATACATATTCGTTGCGGGGAGTGCAGCACATGAGGATAGGATGAAGGATGCTCTTACTGCTACTCTCTTGCTCTCTAGGTACCTTACTTTATTTTAGTTAGTTGACAACAGATGGTTCGACACGGAATGATACTTTATTGTACTGATTTGATGATTGGGGGTGGATACTTGTCTACTTAACTACTCAACTTACTGTACGAGTACTTGGAATGGAGTACTGATTGATACAGTACTTTCCCGTGGTCATTGTGACTTTCAGTTACTACTATTCTAAAACTTTGTTTTCACTTCTCTGTTCCATAACACTACCTGATATTCATAATTATAATCCCATCCACGTAGACCGCGCGATGATATCGACTCGGGCAGAAGAAGCACGAGAGGATGACGCGACAGCAGCAGCAGCCGCCGCCGCCGTACTGACAGAAGTTGGCAGAGAGGACGAAGAAGCCTGTTGAACAAGACCCAGCATCTTTAACTCGGCCAAGGCACGGTAGAAGTGAGTAAGATGGTGGAGGATATTGTGGTTTTCGTCATGCTCTTCTCCCTCTTGCTCTCGCTCTCCTTCACTACTGCCGCGACCACGTACTTGCAATAAAGAGGAGGAAAAAGTGTTCCATAAGTCGCGGGTGTTGACGTACTTGCCAGCTTCGCAGAGGAGAGTATATAGTAGCGAGGTTGGCTCTTTATCCTTGTCTGTGCTCTCATCCTTGCTGGGAATACTTCTACCACCAATACCAGTACGACTTTCATCTAAGCAGCAGTCGCAACCAAGATAGTCAGAAGGACGGGACAAGGCGCGCTCAATGGCGTGACGGGGCCGCGGAGCAAATGTGGCCTGGAGAGGGTGGCGCAGCGCGAAGGTGCAGATTTCCAAGATGTGAACGGGACTGCTTGGCTGTTGTACAATTGGAGGTGGGCAGATATTGGAGAAGAGGGCGTGGAGACGGTCGACCACAGCAGCAGAAGCAGCACTAGCAGTAGCAGTAGCAGTAGCAGTAGTAGTAGAACAAGCATCAATTGTTGTTGTTGTTGTTTGGGGCAAAGTGTTCAGGCCGTTGACAATGTCGGAGATTTGGTTGGGTGGCAGCAGACGGAGGGCAGACATTAGGTCGGAATACAGACTGGTCGACTGGACGGCCTTGGTCTTGGGGCCGGGCAACAGGTGTTGGGACAACTGCACATACAACTCTGACGGTGGGGTGGAGGGGGAGCTGAGCTTGATGGCAGGATGGATATATAGCTGGACAAAGGCGTCAACGGCAGTATAAGCAGAGCGGAGGCGGGCTGTTGAGGCAGCGAGAGAGGAGATGGCGTGGTCAAGGGTGTCGGCGTCCGAGATGAGCAGCTGGTAAACTCGCTCAGCTGCGTCTTTGGTGTTGAGATGGAGCAGGTTGGAGCAGTATGCGCGAAAGCTGGGCGTGTTGCGGAGGAGTGAGGCAAGGAATGCTTGGTTGGTGGGTTTGTGCAAAGTAGCATGCTCAGCTTCATGGCAAAGGAGGGTGGAGAGTGGATTGGCGAAGAAGTGGGACATAAATGCATACTTGATGATCCGTTTCAAGGCGGGCGGGGTGGTGGACTGGTTGTGGGTGGATTCTACTAGGAAGCTGAGAACGGACGGGCCGAGGAACAGGAGGGTCGAGGGAGGGTGGTGGGTGGCCAGGAGGATGGGATAGAGGGGGTCGGCGTGGGGAGAGAGCGAAAAGGGCTGTACGTGGAGCAGCCGGATGGTGGTTTTGGACAGGCGAGCCTCAAACAGGTCGATGGTAGTGGAGATGCCGAGGACGAGTGAGAATGGTATGCGGTCAGACCAGAGGCTGAGGTGATGCACGAGGTCGGCGACAAGGCTTACGTCGAAGGACTCAATTTCCGGCAGGACGACCACGACTCTGGAGAGGCCTTGTTGGTCAAGATAGCGCTGCAGCAGCTCGAGGTCGAAGGGCATCGGGATGAGATGCTTGTGGGCGGCGACGAAGGCGGCGTAGTGGTCGGGAGAGGTGGAGACAGGGTCGTCGTCGATGGCCAGGCGGATGAGTGTCTTGAGAGCGGTGGGCAGATTGGGGCACTGGTGGGCTGGCAGTAGGACGAAGGCTTCTGATGGTGAATCTGCTTCTGCTTCTGCTTCTGGACGGCCTTCGCTCCAATGGCGGAGCAGCAGCTGCGTCTGCCGCCGGCCCTGGGCCCCCGAAAGCAGCAGTGCCGTGGTCAGCTGTCCTCTGCGCGGGGGAACGGCAGAGCGGACAAAATGTCTAATCTTGGCCAGAGCATCGCCGTCAACGGCATCGATGACGGGGTCAATACGCCCTTCGGCCTCGTGCCACAGCCGTCGATACGTGTCGTGCCGCAATGCCACCAGCTCTTCCGGCTCAGTGCCAGCACAAAGGCGTGGCCAGACGTCGGCCCTCCTGTCTTGCTTTGGCTTCTGCTTTGTATCCTTCGTCTTTGCAGGAGCAGGATGCCGGCTTTTTTGCCTTTTCCATGGCCGTTCATCAACGTCGTCATCATTTCCATCATCATTATCATGATAGTTATTAATAACATTTACGTCGTCGTTACCAACACCGCTGGTGGCTGATGGCTGGAAGACGTAGCATCCCTAGAGCAGGGTCAGTATACTTGCTCCACCGTACATGCCCATGTATATATATATATCCATACTTGATGGGAGCAGTCTTCAAACATGGGCTCACTGTCGTCCATGGCGGTGGTGAGGGATGTGTGGCGGTGCAGTAGTGGTGCTTGAGGAAGTGCAGGTGCGGATGCGGATGCAGATACCGGTGCGTAGGCGCGCCTTCCACCTTAAACTAAAGACGCGCCGCGAAGCCGAGGTTTTGCCGAGAGGTAGTCACTACGGTAATCATCATCTATGAACACGTGGGTCTATCTAAAGCGGACAACCAGTTGTGGCCGATGATGGAAAAACAGATCGCTAGAATACAACACGACCCAATCAATCAATCAATACGTAGTCCACATTGAGTTACCGGGCAGCCTCGCTCACACCTCTTCGCCGTCATCCTCGAAGGTATCCCCCAGCATTGCGTCGTCCTCCACCACCTGGCTGTAGTCTTGGTGCCGGTTCGCAAATGCGTCTCGACTCCTATAGGGCCGACTCGCGCCAGATGCAAAGCGGCCTTGACTGGCACCGCTGGCCACGGGTAGGTATCCCGAGGCACTCCGCCAGAGACTCATGATCAATAAAGGCGTCGCTTTCGCTACAGCAACCACGCCGCTGAGGATGGCCACCGGCACTGTAATTAGCGCGCTTTGTACCGAATCACGACTAGTAGCTTCACCCAGTCGGATCTGGCCGAAGCCGACCAAGGAGCCGCTTCGCCATTGCTGCACGGCCCAGTAGCCGACGCCGCTGGCGACGCAGATAGGGATGACAATGGCAAAGAAGAGCGCGATGCTTGACAGGCCATGCTTGTCGTTGTACTCGCGCTCATGCCCGGGACATGGCTGCGACTTGATCTTATCCAGCTCGGAGTTGCCGCCGCTGCACGTCGACAGCGGGATCTTGCGGTAGCCGGTCGGATACCAGAACTCGATCTGATTCGGGTACTTACGGCAATTCTCCTCGTGGTCGGGCGGCGACTGACCGTCGACCAGCCTGCATGTACCGTCCGACTGCACTTGATAATTGTAGTCGCACTCGTAGTCTTGCCGAGTGCATTCGCAGTTCCGAGTGATGTTGTGCAGTTGCTCAATTGTGTTTTTGCCATTCTTGCAGTCAGCATCTAGTCGCTTGCGGTGGAACTGCGACACATGGCCAAACAAGCAGTTGCCGTCCTGCATTGGATGCTTCGGCTCCCAGAGCTCGTAGTCGACATTTACCGGCGTTTCCTCGTCGAGGTTGCACTTGCGCTGCCGCTCTGTCAGTGTGGAGAAATCCAGGTTGACGGTCATGATGTTGCCCGTGGCACTCGGGCCTAGCTCCTTGCCCCAGAGCAGGAAGTTCATGCTGCGGTCCGACGGCAGGGTCGTAATTGCGTCGATCTGCATCTCGTTGTCGGGTGAAAAGACAAATTCTGTCCAGCTGTCGCCCTCGTTGAGTGTGTAGAAGACGGACCGCGTCGGGACCGATTCGGGCACGATGACGATGATACTGCCTTGATCACCATATTCCCACATATAGGATCCCTTCTTGACAGACTTCCAGCTGATGCCGGCGTCGCGCGTGACAAAGGTCCAGGTCTCATCGTCCTCCTTTCTCAATAGCCGATCGCCCACATTGCCCACGGCCATCATCAGACCGACGGCCGATGCCGACGAGAAGGTAGCCGATTTATCTCTGCGCTCGGTGTAGGAGTGCAGGTGCAGCGAGCATTTCTCCGTCGCCTTTTGATCTCGCGAGACACATCGGTAGTCGTTGCCGGTGGCATCCTGCTTGGGTGGCGGAATGAGAGCCCACTCGGCCCCGTCGTTATGGGTGATCATGGACTTAAGGATCTTCTTTTCTCCGCCCAGCGCGGCCTCTGCGTTGCTGACGACATTGGCCAAGGCCACACCCTCCAAGCCTTGCATCTTCTCAAAGTCGACGTAGCCATCCCTGTCGCGGTTGACGGCATTGAGGGTCAAGACATACGAGGTGCCGTTGCTGTTGGACTTGATGATGGTGCCATACTCGTGGTCGCGGGCCGCATTGACGGTGACATGCAGGAAGACGGCGTGGGTAGAGCTGTCGAGCACGGTGTAGGCTTGCTGGTGGGCGACCTGGAAATTCTTGGGAAATTCGGCCGCGGCAAAGACATGGCCGTCGACACTGGCATCGACTTTCAAGCCCTGGCGATCCTCCGTCTTCGCGGCCACAATGATGAACTCTGACATGGTGGCAAAGTCTAGGATGTCGTCAAAGTGGACAGTCGAGTCGGCAAAGAAGTTGTCGCTCGACAGGAGCATCAAATTCTTCTCCGGGTTCTCATCCTCGTACTGCTCACAGTAGATCAACTGGTCAGACTTGCCACTTCCTGCCTGGGGGATGAAGTCACATCTACGCGCATATCGGACCAGCGTGTCCCAGTCGTCACCGCGGTCTCGCGAGTAGAAAACGTTTGTGTGGTCGTCCTTGCCCACCGAGCCCGACCAGAGCAGCCAGTCCTTGTAGGTGGGATGAAACTTGAGCGTGGGCAGAAAGAGCGGCGGCATACGCAAGCTGCTCGGCCTTTCCGGAGCCGAGAAGGTGGAAAAGCGCTCACCGCGGTTGATGGTGTAGTGCACCGTTTTCGAGTCGGTGAGGAAATAGACGACATCGTGGTTGTTGGGGTTGGGCACGATCGCCGTGATGGGCTCGCCCTTTAGGATGGGGGCCCAGGTCTTGCCGTGGTCACGTGAGAGGAAGATGTCTTGCTCGCTGGTGCGCATCACAATCGTTTCATCGTCTGCGAGCAAGTTGCCGCCCGACTCTAGATAGTACCACTCGGCAAACATGTCGGCCGGAAAGGTCGTCTTCTCGACCCCAACCTCGCCCGAGACCGGTTTCTTGACCGTCTCTGAGCAAGGCCGGTCCACGGGTTTGTCCAGCTCGACACCGCCTTTCCTGATGCAGTTGTTGCCGGGGATGAGTCGATATCCCGACGGTCCCTTGAACACGTCCTGGCCGTCTTTGCACTTCCCATCCGGCGCCTTCAGTGGGCCAGAGGGAACGCACTTGGTCTTCTCTTTGCCGTCTTTGACGAAATCGAAATCACACTCGAAGTCGGCCGCGGTACAGAGGCAGTCTTCGAACTCGGCCTGAGGGTCTTGGAACTCGCCGCTGACAAAGCATTCGGCATCAGCCTTGCGGCGTCGATAGAACTGCTTGTGGCCCATGATGCAGGTGGCCTTGCCGTCGGCACCGACGCGAGCCGGCCACTTTTCAAAATCCTTGTCGGTGCAGCTACGTTCGTGCAGGCCATCAAAGTCGACCTTGTACACGTGCCACTCGCTCTTGGACCCAGCGCCGTGGGTGCCCATGAGTAAGAACTTGAGTGTGGTCGAGTCGGGTGCCGTGGTCAGGAACCTGGCACGGATCTTGTACTCGAGCGCGACCTTGGTCCATGTCTTGCCGTGATCGAGAGAGTACTGGAAGAAGTCGGTGCTGTCTTCGTCATCGATGGCGACCAGGATGGCGCCCTTGTTGCCAAACTCGTACAGGTGGGCGCCATCGAGCGCGCGAGACCAGCTGAGGCCGGCATCGTCTGAAACGTACGTGTCACCGTCCTCGTACGGCCGCAAGAACTTGCCTAGGTTGCCCACGCCCATGACTAGGCCTGGGGCCGGACTAGAGAAAAGTCGGCCGCCTTGGCGCGCCTCTGTGATAGAGTGCAGGTGTAGTTGCTGGTCCTTCACCCTCAGGTCGTCAAAGGTGCGGCCGTCATCGAAGCTGATGCGTGACTGGACCTTCTTCTGCGCCGCCGTCGAGCTTTCTACCTCCTCCCAGTTGTCGACGATGTTGACGAGGACGATGCCCTGAATGTTGGAGATCTTCTCGAAGTCGACGCGGCCGTGCTCGTTGCGGTTGGTGTGGTCGATGTTGCGGGTGAAGTAAGTGCCGTTGGAGTTGGAGGTGAAGAGATAGCCGACGGGGTTGCTGCGCTTGGAGCCCAGCACGTCGACCTGCATGCTGTAGTTGGTGCTCTCGAGGATGGTGTAGGCATCCTCTTCGATGCGGCGCTGACCGAACTCGCAGCGATGCCACTGCGACGCGTCCGTGGTCACGAATAGCGCCAGCTCGTCGGTACCCTCAGACTTGGCCGCTGCTACCACATAGCTGTTGACTGCGGCCATGCTGATGATGCCGGGCACTGCGCGGCCGTCGTTGAGCGCCGGCTCGACCTCGTGCTGGTCAAAGTAGTCGTCAGACACCAGCAGCCGATAGTCCTTGGGCGAGGACGAGTAGAGGCCGGCGACGACGCAGAAGACTCGCGTGTCGACCTCGTCCGCCATGTCCTCGGCGAACTGCGGCGTGGCGACTGCCCAACTGCAGCCACGAGACGCGTGTTTCAGCAGGTGGATCGTTTCGAAGTCGTCGTCGGTGTAGTAGGCTTCCCTCTGGCAGGCCTGGCCGGCGCAGTCGACCGCGTTCCAGATCACCTTTTTGGGGTCGCGGCCGTGGAAGGACAGTGGAAGGGCCCGGAAGAGGTCGGGCCCGATTTTCGGGCTGAAGGTGCGCCAGCTCTGGCCGCGGTCGGTGGTGACCCAGTGGTCGCTGCCGGCACCGATGATGTAGGCACGGTGCTTGCTGTAGGGGTGCGGCCACAGGTCCCAGGCACGGTCCTTCTGGCCCTCGCCGTCGACTGGCTTCCACGTCTCGCCGGCGTCGGTGCTGCGCCACGCATTACCCGTCTCTCTGTCGAGGCCGAGGATGATGTCTGAGTCGTCAAAGTAGAAGACATTGTCGAGTGCGCTGTCGAACGTGGTCCGGCTCAGGGTCGGGCCATCTTTCTTTGCATCCGCTGCCGAGACAGCGGCGAGGAGGCCGGCGACGACGAGCGACGAGGCTGCAGCGAATCGACAGATTGCATGGAGGAGCATGGTGGTGGCATCGGAAAGGTCAGGATGAGGATGAAAGGGCGATGGCGATGGCGATGGCGATGGCGATGTTGATGTTGATGGTCCGATAGCGCCAGATGGCACAGAGTACAAGCCGATGAGCCCGCGGTGGGCAGTGGACAGCCGACAGTGGACGGCGGACAATAAACAGGGGCAATGGCAGTCACAGTGGCTAGTGAACGAGATGCATCAATGTCAGTCAGATCGATCAACGATGACTGTGATGGCGACTATGGCCAGAAGGGTGTGTCGTGTGGTCGCCTGGTTGGCCCACAACCGAAACCAAAAGGGGAACACGCCAGCTTACAAGACCGCTCCAGCGAATGAAGAATCGGGTTCGGCATCATTCACACACATGGTACAGCAGTGCTATAGTACTATATAGATGGTACAGCGGTGTTATAGTACTATACACATAGTACAGCAGTGCTATAGTACTACACACATGGTACAGCAGTGCTATAGTACTACACACATCATACAACTCACTATTATAATCGTAGTCAGGGCGCCTGTACACCTCGCTCACAAATACAGTCATCAGCCATAGCAATAAACACGACGTACACCGCGGCCTCATCTACCGCCAGACCCATAGAACCGTGGCCATTGTCGATCCCGTCTTCATCCGTCTTCATCCCGCCTTCATCTCGCCTTCATCTCGCTCGGAGCTTGTTCCACATCTTCCGCATCCGCGACCATTCATGCGGCTGTGGCTCCCAAGCTGACGCTCCCATATCGCAGGGCGGAAGCACCGCGCGCTCGATCGGCCGCGCATTGACGCCCAGTCGCTCCATCTCCTCTGGCGAGCGGAGGTCGGGACGTGTCAGCGTCATGTGCATGGTCATCTCTCGCCCCAGGGGCCGCCACTGTGTGTACGACTGGCCCACGACTCGTGCTTTGCTGGGCGTCTGGCGCCTGGCCAGCCTCGAGCTCTCCGGCTTGAACTCGGCTTCCTCCGGCGTGCTGGGATAATTCCACTTGTCCAGCTCATCGGTCAACTCGCCGTCGTCGTCGTCGTCGTCGTCGTCGTCGTCGCCGTCATCGTTGAACAACGACGGTGTGTCATCGTTGAGGAACGTGGCTTTCGCTTCATCCGCGTCCTGCACACCCGTCGCCTCACTCGGCACCGGACTCGACACCCTGGCGCCTGGCGCGTCCTGTAGTGAAGGAAATCCAAATTCAACAGCCTCGTCAAACTTGGAAGGCGAGGCCAGGTATAGACGGAGCTGCATACGGGCAGCCGGATCCTGATAGAACGTAGCTTGCCGTTCAATCGAAGCTGTCGATGGACGCACCTGGTGCATCGGGCCCACCGATCGTGGTCCATATGTAGGAGAGGGTGGACCCTTGAGAAGCATGGACGAAGTGTAAGACCGGTTCGACAGGGCCATGGTCTGTGACGACAGCGAGCTTTTCCGAAGCGTCATTGACGACAGGGACAGCTTACGTACAGCACTTCGCTGGGGCCATATCGATGTCGATGTCGATGTCTGGCTGGCTGTTGTCTCCTGGATGGCCTGATGGTAGTCGTCGAGCTTGAGGTCGAGCTCGGGCTCGTCTTCCAAGAAGCAGAAGCTGTCAATCGAGTAGTCGGCCATGGTGTCCATGCTGTTCACAGACCATGCCACCGTCTCGATGTCGTCAATGTCGTCAATGTCGTCCAAGTACCTGCTGTAGCAACTGCTACTTCTGCAGCTGCCGGCTTCCTCGTCCAAGCTGTCGTACTCGTCACTGCCGGCGTCAGAGCTGTCGAAGCAGAAGTAGAAGTGGTCGTCCTGAAGCCGGCGGCGCGACGTTCGACAATCAAAATGGCCGGTGCGAGAAGCAAAGGGCCGGTGGTTGTGACGGCGACGGTCTACGACCTCATCAGCCGCGTCAACGAGAATGCAGTGACGACCGCTGGCAAAGATAAGCTGTTCTTCGCGTGAAAACTGCTTCCGCCGTACCGCAGGTGGTAACGAGGCAAACCAAGCAGCTGTGTCGTGGTTCTGCTGCCTGTCTGCAGGTGTCAAGCCTCTCTTGTGCAGTGCCGGTCGGAAGGTCGATGACAGTGCAAGCACCTCCGTGAGCACCGACGTGGCCCTCGCACCCACGATCGAAGGTCGACGAGGACAGGAGGCGGTCGAGCAGGGGGCACACCCATCTTTCTCCAGACGCAATCGCTCCAGGCTCGAAAAGAACTGGTGCCAGACATTCAACGTTAGCAAGAGATCCAAATGCACAAGCGAGTGAGCGAGGGGTTCGATAGCCCAACCGTTAGCCTCCAGATCAGGCATGGGATAAGCTGATCGAACCAGCCGAAACAAACGGTCTTGGTTGGGTCGACGCCTAGCGCCCAGCTGGCCGGTTGCGTAAGAGCTAGCAAAAGACTTTGCTGCTTCTACCACAAGCCACGCCAACGAACAAGTCAACTAGTGACAGTTGTGGCGGTCCTTTGGCATTGGCAAACTCAACGGTGCTGACATCAAACTCAACGGTGCTGACATCAAAATCAAAAATCAAAATCTGTTCCACTCACCTTTCGACGAAGCACTGGCGGCAGAGCCTGGTACTCAAGCTCAGAGATGGCATAATCAGCAGTCCTGCCCATGATGGCCGCTGATTTGCTGCTTGGTCCTGCTTCGACTACTATCGTGAGACCCTGCTATGTCTCGTCTGGCGTAGCCGCGAGGCCCCCCGGTGACTAGCTGGCAGCTCTGGTGTGTCAACGACTCGATGGTGCCGTGAATCACGCAGCAAAGGCCGAGCGAGCCGGCCTAACAGTGGTGGCACTGTGGTACTAGTATTGTAGCAAGATGTGATACTAGTATTGTAGCAAGATGCGAATTTTGGCAGCGTCGCTCAGGGGCCGTGCTTTCGGCGGGCACGAGTGTAATATAGTCTAATCATCACAACGAAGCTCCCTCTTCAGGAGGCCCTGAGCCGACGGCAGGTGTCACCGTGCTGCGCGTCTGCTGCGAAGCAGGAGAATTTCTGCACACTGTCGACCTGCCATCCTCGCAATGCCCGAGCCCGGTCCAATCAGGCGAAGGCCATGTACGCATCCAACACGACGGCCCCCAAAGGGGACCTCGATCTGCGTGGGTCATCCTGCAGGTAAGCTACGAACTGCACGAAATTCGTTCCTGCCTGACATTTCATCCGAAAAACTATCTTTGTGAACAACAACTCGACCCCAAACGGGTCACTTCTTGGCCTGTCAATACCGGCCCATAACGGGCCATAGCCCGGCCTGGACTAAACTTAGAGCCCCCCCCCACCCCCCCAAACGAGAGCTGAGCACACGTTCACGGCCAGCAAGCCCACTAAAATAAGTGCATGGCTACCATGAAACCGTTTCCGCTCAGACCAGATGATGGACATGTATGGCCTCGGCAGGTACCAGCGTTGACGAAGGCACTGTAGATGTAGCACGACATTAACAGTGTATATGCCGGAACTTTGATCTGGCTGATCTACTGCAGCAGCTGTCAATTCTGCAGCCCTTATCCAAGATCAATATGTAATTACAAGTCACTTTCTCGGACCTGAATCAGCACGCAAACTGGGTGGCCCTCAAGCTTTTAAGCACTGTTACAACTCCTCGAGGTAGCGATAGTCTTATGTCCGCACTGCATGTCAATTTGCCATCGCCTAACCAAAGCTACCCTTCGGAAAGATGGCGCAGTCTGGGGCAACGACCTGTGCACGTTACATTCGAAACAATACCGTCGCCAAGCGCATTGGAGATTGGGATCGTGCAGTAGGACATGCCTCGCTTAATGTCACCTGCACCCGTATACAGCACTCTGCATTTTTCCGCATGAGACAACTCCGTCCCAGTAGTTTGAAGCAGTGTCACTTCTTCATACTGGGCACCCATGCTTGGACATGTGCTGTTCGTTTCTCAGCCACAGCATTGTCGCTCTACAGCATTCCCTCAGTTATGCACAAAACAACCCGAGGCACAGACAGGCTCCTTCGCAGCCACTGGGGCTGTGGTCGGAAGCTCCCGATCTAACCAATTGCACATAGTCCCCGACTGAGACAGATTCATCATCATCATCATCATCATCATCATCATCATCATCATCACCACCACCACCACCAGCCTCGACTTTGCTCTTGGCTGTCGTCGAGCCGACAACTCGAGGACGGTGAGCCCGTGGCGTGCCAAGGCCTAACTTAGTACACACACTCCCCCGGCGAGACTGACTAAAAACGCAGCAAAGTTGTCCGCTAATAGAGGCAAAAATAGCACCCCCTGGGGCTAAATGGGGCCTTTGGCCGTCTACGAGCAAATCACCGCGCCCGTTCCCGTGTTCGCCAGGCCCAGAATGCCTACCTGAATTAAAGGCATCAAATCACGTCACAACACCAAACAACGCTATGGCAGGGCGCTACGCAAATTCGAGCCAACAGTCTCAATTACTATGAAATTGCTATGTTGGCCTTGGTCAGCTTCTCAGTCCGCTCTCGCTCGCATCCTTTGTTCTGCGCACTCCCTTTTTCAACATAATAATCTTTTGCCTTGACTGCCCACGCTCGCTTCGCCCAGGCCTACGTTCACTCTCGTTTCCGCTATGCGCTTCTTCACAGCCGCGGTCGCGCTCTTTGCGTCGGTCGCCTTGGCCCAGAAGAATAATTCCATCAACATTCCCAGTGGTCAAAGCACGCTCGAAGTGACTGCCGGCCAGCCCGTCACCATCACCTGGTCAAACCCGTCCAGTGGTACGGTGACCATCAAGCTCCAACAGTCAGGAAGCGACATCACCCCTGACTCTGGCATCGTCCTTACTTGTAAGCACCGCCTCTTCCATTCCTCTTCCATTTTGCCTGTTGGCCTGACTTCTCGCAGCCACCACCCCTGCCTCGGCCGAGACCTTCACCTTCACCATTGATCCCTCCAAGGTCAACAGCTACCAGTACACGATCGAAATCATTGACAACTCTAACCCCAGCAACTACAATTTCTCCCCCAACTTTGGCATTGCCAACGCTGAAGGCACCTCGGTCGGTACGGCCTCGGCGTCAGAAACCGCAACCACTGGCTCATCCAGCGCCACCGGCTCAACAACTGCAACTGGCTCAACAACTGCCACCGGCTCCTCCACATCCGACTCTAGCAGCGCTTCTGAGTCGGCTGGCACATCGGGCTCTTCAGCAAGCACGGCTGCCTCTGAAACTTCATCTGGCTCTTCCTCATCCGCGGCATCTGCCTCAACCACTGAATCGTCTACGTCAAGCTCCACATCCTCTGCCGCGTCCGCGACCACATCGGCCCCTAACTCTAACGGTGGAGCAGCTGACTTGAAGATTCAAGGTAGTCTGGTTGCCCTCGTTGCTGTGGCTGTGGCCGTATTGTAAACAACCTAGCGCATTTTGGCAGCAGTCTATGACGTACAGATGCACCAAACCAAAATCCATCCCTCCTTGGGGCTTTCGATTTGAAATTGTACAATATTTTATTCGAAGACAATGTATCCATTCTGATAGACAGTTTGCTACCGTTGCCTCAGAGCATGGGGTTGGCCTTGGCCTTGGATTCTTCAAACATAGTGCAATCGACGTCGAGTGAATGGGTCACTCTTGCGGATAAAATATTCTTCTACCACACTCAATTTACATGGCTCTCTTTCCCTGCTGCGTGATCTAATAAGCAGCTTGATAACTACCTGTATAGCATTGTACGTGATGTGATGATGAAATTACCCTTTATACAAGACTTGAAACAAAGTATCCAACTAAAGTCTATGCATGTTTGTACTATTCAGGAAATCAGCTGCCTGTTTTTAAGGTCCTCGTTAGCTCTGATGGTACTATATTATGCCTGTGCTTGCGTTCTTCAGAATGCAGATCGACTCGCCGTCAGCGATCAATCGGATATATTGCTACGCACTCCTGTTTTACGAACGCGCTCCCGCCCTCGTTAATCGGGGTCAATACCGAGATACTGGGTTCCTTGTTGTCTCCACACCTTGCCGCTCTCACTGTGACCCCCCTTTTCGGAAGACTGCAACCAGTATACCCCTGTATTCTACTGTAAAACTATACAAAAAACCTGTTTTCTGGAATGGATCAGTTTACACTATTGACTACTGCTACTGCTGCTGCAGTCTTGTCGGAGCAAGATGAGTTCGACAGTGTGGGAAGAGGAAAAGGGAACGAATGCAGAGTGGATAATGACTACGATGGTAAGATGGAGCTGCGCATAGCCTCCATCTTCGTGATACTAGTCTGCTCGACCTTGGGCGCTTGTTTCCCTATCTTTGCAAAGCAAAACGCTGACAGTTGCATTGCACTGCCGCCCTGGTCCTTTTTTGCTGCAAAGTTTTTCGGAAGCGGAGTCATCATTGCTACTGCATTCATACATCTGCTCAGTCCGGCGGAAGACGCACTACGGAATCCCTGCCTGGCAGGGGTGATGTCCGAGTATGATTGGGTTTCTGGGATCATGCTGATGACGACCTTTGTCCTATTCAGCGTCGAGGTGATCGCCATGCGATACTCCAACACTGCACCACTGCTACCGTCGCCACTACTCGGCAACGGCGTCCCCGATCATGTCACCGAGCGGTGTCCTGTCGGCGTGGAAGACGACGACGACGACGACGACGACGACGACGACAACAAGGACGACGACGCCGCCGGCCAAGTATCCAGTCTCAAAGATGATGGTCCTGACAAGACAGTGGGTGCCATTCTGCAACACGGAGATGGGAGAGATTGCTATCTCGGCCACCGTCGTCACAGTCGTAATACTTCTTCCGTCATAATCACCAATCCCACTGGCTCATATGATTTGCAAGATCCCAACGCCCAATTTGCTGCCATCTTCATTCTCGAGTTCGGTGTGATTTTCCACAGCGTCTTCATTGGACTGACCCTAGCTGTGTCTGGTGCAGAGTTCGTCACCCTCTTCATCGTCATCATCTTCCACCAAACCTTTGAGGGGCTCGCACTGGGATCTCGCTTGGCTGTCACGCCCTGGCCGTGGTCTAGAAGATGGACACCCTATGCCCTGGGCTTAGCCTTTGGCCTTACCACGCCAATAGCCATGGCCGTTGGTCTTGCATTTCGCCATTCGTACCCCCCGGGGAGCAAAACGACACTGATGGTCAACGGTATCTTTGACTCCATTTCTGCAGGCATACTTAACTATACGGGCCTTGTCGAGTTGATGGCTCGTGAGATCATGTTCTCGCCGGAAATGCGGAATGCTCCGCTGAAGACTCTCCTATCTGCATTGGGTTTGATGGCGCTTGGCGCCGGACTGATGGCATTGCTCGGAAAATGGGCATAACATAGGCACTTAGTTACTTTGGGTGGGGCTAGATATTCATGTAGATAGAAGGAAAAACAATTCGCGAGGGACAAAACTTAACATGACGCTTCACCGCGACGACAGTCTTGCTACAACAACAACAACAACAACAACAACAAGAGAAAGCCGCGTGGGCAGCGGACGTATTCGCAATACCCTTTTCGGCCCAGCTTGTTCGCTACGACCAACCAGATCAGACGTGATCTTATCCTGCTACCACCCGCAAACCACAAGGCTTACTCGGTCTCTGCCTACGAAACAAGTCCAGGATGTCATCCCAAAGCACTATATCTCTGACACGGCTCGGCCTAACTGCTCCGGCCAACCTTGCACCCGACCAATCCATTGATGGCTTGGATAGTGTTGGCTTTGCCAGCAGGCTTGAACAAGGCGTAACCGCATCTCTATGTACGGCCTGACGTTTTGCCGAACACGAGGGCAATCCGTCACACCACAGGGTATATCAGTATATCAAACCCTCTGAGGGAATGGAGTTTGATATACTCTGAGCATGCTAATAAAAGACGACTTCACCCCCCAGCCTGGTCTCACATCTCGCATTGAATCTCTCCGAGACTTGCGCTGATGCTCGACTTTTAAAGATCATGCGTCAAACTTGTAAGTCCCTCCCCCATCCAAGATCGAGCGCGCCCGTCCGCCCAGCGCTAAGAAAGCATCTGGGCAGCTGTCATCGACAAATTCTTGGCCGATCTAGCTAAAGGGGCATCTATCCCATTTGCCATCTTCTTCGCTGCCTCGGGATGCCTGCACGTCTGGCAAAGCCAGAAATACCAGTCCTGGCCCTTCACCTGGCCACTACCACCGGCCTGCATCCTCATCACGGCCGCATTCATCTGTCGAGAAATCACGTCCCGCAACCATAACCCCGAGGAACTAGCCAGCCCAATCCAAGGCCTCTTCTACGCCGCCACGCCAACGTTCGCCCTTCCGCTCTACGTCTTCCTCATCCGCCTTCTCGAAACGCCACCCAAACTCGTCCGTATTCGTACGTCCTACTTCTTCTGCCTGGTAAGCTGCATGAACACGGCCGTCATCACGACCATCGGCCAAGGCGCATCGACCTACTTCAGCCGCGGACATCCTCCGAACGTCGTCGCCTCCGGCCTCGCCTGCCTCAAAGCCAGTCTCATCCTCCAACTCGTCTTTAACGCTGCCTTCATTTACATTCTGCTCTTGTTGAAGCGCAGGCAGGATGCACGGTACATGCCGGCCGAGTACCGCCGCGACCGTCGGACAGCGATTCTCACGGCCACCCTACTTACGCTAATGGCCTTGATCTTGGTACGCAACATCTACCGCACGATCCAGATCTTCGTGTCGCCGACATCAACGTTGTGGACGGCAGAAGTGTATTTCTGGCTGTTTGAGGCATGCGCCATGTTGCTCTTCACCGTCGTTTTTCACCTCATGCATCCGGCAAAGTATCTGGATGTACATAGCGGCTGGGCGTCCAGGACGAAGAGGATGTCCAGCCAGGAGGAGGAGGGTATGAGGATGGATTACGGGACCACGAGCAAATAATGATCAATGTGTGTCGGGAATGATTCGAATGCCCCTTTTGGCTCATGTACAGGTAGTTATGGATGGGGTCTGGTTTGATATCTTACCGTGCAGTTTCTTTCCTCCCTCTTATAGCTGATACTACTGTTTGAAAAAGCATGTCTGCTTCTTTCTCACTTCCGTGGTAGAATTATACTGCTAGTGCTCCGCACGAAAGCCTTGGAAGGTCACCGCCGCCGCCGTCGCCGCCGCCACCGCCTAAACAGGGATAGCGGCAGCGTCTGAAGAGAGTCGGATAGCATATCCGGCGCTAATCGATAAGTTAAACCAATAAAGTCAACTTAAGCGGGCGGCTGCATAAAAGTGTCCTCAAGGTGCCAGTTGTGCGCACACGATCCCTTCTTGTCCTCTTCTTCAATCCAATTTCATTTGGGAGAGTTCGTTCTCGCTCTTCGACCACAGACGGTGTTGCGGATAAATCTTCTCCGGCCGCCGTGTTACTGTATGCGGTCCCGTTGTGGGTATAGCACACCACACCCCTCTCTCCGGCGTAATCCGTCACCATGCAGATCCTCTCTCTCTCTCTCCTCCTCCCCATAGCCTATCTCTCAGTCCTCATCGGCTCGCTCGCCACCTTCTCGCACTTGTACCGACGGCGCCAACTGCACTCCAGGCTGCAGCTTGAGCCTTACTTCCCCACTCACACCACCCGCAACGTGTATCTGTCGCTGCTGCACCTGCCCGACCATGCCTCCTCTTCCACTGACGACAAGGCCAAAGCTCGCAAGGTCCCGGACTCGGTGCTGCGGGCTGCACTCCTTAGCCGCGCCTGCACGGACATTGAACGCATCATGGAGATCCGCACCCGAAAACCGGCGTTGAACCAATTGCTGCAACGCGGCGTTGTGGGCGATGAAATATGGCAGAGACTGTTGCGCGCAGAGCAGGAGCTGGAGCTGGAGGTCAAGGACGTGATCAGCGAGGCCAACGCGCTGGCCGCCGGCTGGGGAGCCGTCATTTTCCAGAGCGCCGGCGAGATGGTGCAGAACCGAGTGTTGAGGCAGAAGTTGGACAAGGTCAAGGAGAGTACGGCGGCGGAGAAGGAGGAGTGGGAGAAGACCAAAGAACAGGCGAGGAAGGATCTAATGGAGGGAGGGCAGCGGCGTGACAGAGACAAACAACAACAACAGCCACAACCACGACGACAGCCAAGCAAAGCCTCTGCAGGGGTGGTGAATAGCGACGCCGAGAACGAAAGCAAGAAAGTCAGTACGGCACCAAGGCCAGCCGCGGTCACAGCAACAGTAGCAGGAAGCAGCGATGACGAAGCAGTTTTGGTCGAGCGGGACGGGACCGACGGATCGCAACCAACAACGAGTGGCGGCGGCGGCGGCGGTAAGAAGAAGAATAAGAAGAAGCACAAGGGCAACAAACAGAGCCAGGGACCAGCACCAGTCAGTGCAGGCTGATACTTCAGTTAGAAATATCAATTGCAATTATATTATTACTGTACGACACCAACTAAAGCGACAGCAAAACCCCCCGTAGAGCAGGGAAGACAGCAAATATATATATATATATATATTTGCGTGTGTGTGTAACTTCTAAGGTATACGGTATACGGTATATACATAGGTATGTGTGGAGTCTTGTTACGGAAAACAGTAATTTTTCAATGTTATACACCACCACCATCCAAACTTGTGGCCTCCTCCAGCCTGCGCGACACGTCGTCGGCATCGAGGATAACAACAGAACCATCATTTCCCGTCATCTCGCGCGCCGTCTCGAGCATGCTGTTCACCAGTCCATCCTCCTCGCGGCCCTGAACCATACCGACTCTCCTGAGCACGAGGATGACGAACGTCTTCAAGGCTTCCAGACGGGCTTGCCGCTGCGCCAGACTTTCATCCTCGCCCAGCTCCTCGGCGGTCCGGGCGAAAGCTAGCTTGGATGCTTCAGTGCCAACGATGCTGATGGCTTGCTCGGCTTTGGCGGCGAGCTCGCCTCCTTTAACTGTCATCAGCCGGTCCATGATGGCAATCATTGTGGACAGCGCGGCGCGGTAGGCTTCATCACGGCGCTTCAGCGCCGGTCTGCGGCCGCGTTTCAGCTCCCGTGGCATCGACCGCGCCACGTGCATGACGATCATACCGGCGATGCTTTCATGCGGTAACTGTCCAAACAGTTTGTCCAGCTGGTCGAGGACAATGTAAATGCCGCGCAGGTCGTTGCGGAAGCAGAAGCAACGGATGATTTGCTCGTACAACTGGCCGTACGACTCTTCTGTCGGAGCGAGATCCGGCGAGCCAGCGAATGTATTGCGAACAGCAGCTTGCTTCTGGGGCGGGAGCGACGCGAACCAGGTGCTCATTTCGAAAAAGAGTTGGCGAGGGGTAAGGTAGTCTTTGCCGTGGACGTCACGGCCGCGATCCAAATTGCGTCGGCAGCCGTCCCAGAGGATGACAAAAGTTTCGAGGTCAGGGGCGATGTCGAATTTGGTGCTGGTATAGCGTGCGACCATGGCATCCAAGTCAGACGCGCGAAGGGACAGCCGCAGCCAGTGGTTGAGAATGAAGCTGTTGGGAGCGATGCCGGCCGGCCCGGCCATGATGTCGGTCAGCTGGCCGGCTCTGGCCACATCGGAGGCGCGGGTGTAGCGAAGCAAAAGAAGGGAAAAGGTCTCGATGGTGGCAGGTGGCATATTGCGTTGCAGAAACGGGGGCAGATGTTCCACAGTGGCGTTAGGCTCAATGTCTTCATCTACGTTCAAAGGTCGCACGATGGACGACGAGTGAGAGCGGGACTTGACCAGGTCAATGCGGGCATGGATCATCGCCCAGGCCATTTGCTCGGCCCTGGTGCGCGCGGTAGCTGAGCCATCACGCAGCCAGGCGCCGATGATGCCGTTGAGATGTCGGGCATCTGGCCGCACGCCATATTCTTGCATGAGCTCGACGACCATGGCAGCATCGGAGATCTTGCCTTGGCCAAGCAGCCATTTGATCCAAGCGCCAAAGAAGAACCTGTTTTTGAATCTGGATGGCAAGCCCAATAGAGCGGTCAAGCCGATCCGGTTGATGATTGATTCCGCGGCAGCACTGCCCTGGGCCAAAGTTATGGCATTTGACACATGCTTGTCCAACGAGGAACTCAAAAGAGCTTGAGAGCCAGAGTGAGCAGCCAGCATATCTCGAAAGACAGCCAGCGCCATCTTCGTGCGGCCGGTCTGGAGCAGGACCGATGTTATTTGGCCCAAGATGTCGACGGAAACAGTAGTTGCCGGCGCTGATGGCCATGATGCTCCATCGCCAGTCAACGTCTGCCTAACGAGCATGTAGCACGACCACAGCTTGACATCAGCATCAGTACGCTGGCTGTGCGCCCATGCACGTATCACGTCGACCAGGATGCAACACGCCTGGCTGCTGCCGACAGCGTCAGGCCGGCTTGCGACACTCTTGAAGGCAATGGTCTCCGCCTTGGCTGGTCTTCCGACCGCGGCGTAAAGCTGCACGCCCGTGGCCCAGAATCGGGTGCTAAGGTCATGACCCAAGACAGCGACGGCCTTGAATGCATCCGCCTCTCCAACCTTTTCGGTAACCGTCTTCTTCGCCTTCTCCCACTCCTGAATGGCCGACGCTGTATCGCCAGTGGCATGCAGAGCATCAATGTAGTCGAGCTGCTGGCCAGGCCTGAGCTGGACGTCGGCGACCATCATGTCGTTGGCCAAGACAATAATGTGCTTAGTCTTGGCATATGTCTTGATCTGTGACTGCCAAAGAAACTGCCACACATCCTCGTTGACAAAGGCAGAGAAGCCGGTAATCTTCTGCTGGCAGCGCAGATACCATTTCCACAGCAACACGTGCGCCGTTAGGTCGTCGTCGCCGCGCTGCGCCTTGGCAACGAGCAGTGCACGGTTGAACTGCCCAATCCACGGCTTGTGGCGGTCGGCCACGCTCATCGTCACCTCCAGGTCGTCGTCCTCCTGTGCCACATTCTGCTCCTCTAGCTTGGTGAAGAAGTCGCCATCGGACTCGGGCGCCATGTCGTCGAGAGCCTCGATGTTTTGGATGGACTCGTAGTTGAAGCCGCTGGGGCCTAGCTCCCTCAGCAACTGTTCTCGCTGTTCTTTGGGAATGCTCTGAATCAAGGGGCTGTCTGGGCCCAAGGGCCCCCCTTGCTTGAGCACCTCGAGTTCCTCGTCCAGTCGCTGCATTTCGCTCCTGAGATGCTGTGCCTCCTTGACAAACGGATTCTCGCTGTGATCAACGGGTCTGCGCGTGCTGGCGTCTTTTTCGTCATCTTGCTCGTATTCTCGGACAACCAGATCGCCCCGGCGGATGACGGTGGCCTTTTTTGGGGCCTCAGCCGCTCGGCTGCCACGCCTCTGGCGCGAGAGGCTCGGCCTGGACACCGAATACCATCGTTGCACGCATTTGGCATGGCCGGCGAAGGTGGGGGATTGACAGAATTGCTGGTGCCATCGACGTGAGAGTTGACACAGTATCTGCATGCAGACTGACGAGCGGAGCCGTGCGGGTGTACGTGAAGCAGATGGCACAATGCGAACGTGTCAATGGAACATCGGCGTCGATGGGCTGCGAATCGCTGGCAATGACACCAAAGTCTTGGCGCCGGGCTTGGCTCCGGTGGTCGTAGCGGCCACTTGCGCAGTGCCCTACAATCATCGTCTCCACTCTCTGCCGTGAGAGCGTCATCTTTTGTCCAGGCTCCTGTTGACATATCATGGAAATTCGTAGCATTAATTATGGCCACTCCATTCCATCTTCAAAAGTAAACTCGGTGGTTGCCATGCGCCAGTAAGTTGTGTTTTCACCATCAATTTCAGGATAATGAACATACCGGTAGATGCGGGGCAGCGTGGTCCCATATTATATAATACCTTGAAGATAAGTTACCAAGTATCAACATCGTTCTAATTCATCTGGTTCCGGACAATCTCCTTCCCTCTTGCTTCTTCTATCTACGAGCGTGGGGTTATAGTCGCAGAGATCGATACTCGAAACTTTGTTGTGGCAAAAGATGTCTATGTCTATCACTTCTTCCACTTCACAGAATGCTCGCTCTTAGACCTCGACTGTGATATGCAAACGGCTGACGACAAGGTCCCTCTTAAGGCAGTATGGCTGCGAAGAGCATCACTCTCTAGCACACGAGGTATTTGGCTTGGTTCCATCATTGAGAAATGTTGTGCTAAGGGTGCATTTCGTGACAGGCATGAACTCTCAGTAGCCCTGGACTCAACATGTGTCTGATCTTTATCGTCGCCATCGTACTGCTGAGTTTGGAACTTCGCTAAATTATCATACGATAGACAGATCAGGGAGTAAAAGTGCACGGAATCTAAGTATAATATCGTAATTACAGTAGTTACAACTTTGCCTCGGAAGCTCCGTGCCACGAAATTAGAGGGCTAACTGAGGAGGTGGCGGAAAAAGCTGTAGTTGAATAGATGTCTGGCAGTAGAAATGGCAGCGATGTCAGACCCACCGAATGATTTGTATTAATTATAAGATTCCTCCGCCATTTCTTATTCGAGACAAAGGCTTGGAGAGACATGATCTTGCTGGCACTGCTTACTATCGTCTCCGCTGGGCTGCTCTACCGACTTCTCAAGAGCTCTGGAATCCATCGCCACGGCCGCAGACTCGCGTAGGTCCCAAGGTGGATGGAGAAAGCAAAGGACTGACTCGTTCGTCGTGGCTGACAAGACCCGGCAGACGACCATCTGACACGATCCCACTGATTGGCAATGCAATCCGCTTTCTTCAAGCTCACCATGTTCAGTTCAACTGGTTCATCAAACAGCAACAGGCCTTTGGCGGCGACACGTATGAGATATCAGCTCCCTGGCTGCCGGCCGCGGTGGTGATCAGCAGACCTGAGAATATCGAGTTCGTGCTCAAGAACGAGAGCAGGATCCCCAGGGGGGACTTCTTCACCGCGAGGACGTTGGACTTGTTCGGCTACGGCATCATCAACGCTACCGGCTCTCTCGCTCGTGTTCAACGCGAAGTGGCCCTGTCGTTCTTTGCGGGCGAGAACATCGACGCACTCATCACCACCGTGCTGCCGGATGTGTACTCGTCAACGACCCGTGCCACCCTGGCTCATCATGCGCAAACCAACAAGCCACTGGACTTGCAGCGCACGCTCCTCGACCTGACGACTGAAGTCATCAGCACCATGGTCTACGACTCGGCGGCCATCTCTGTTTCATCCCGATTCTCAGAAGCGCTGGACTATGCCTCCGACTGGATCGGCCGCCGCTTCCAGAAGCCTCTGTACCCGCTGACCGAGCTGTTCACGGGCGCCAAGTTTCGCGCTGCTGTCGAGGAAGTCAAAGTAACAGGCGTCAAAATCCTCCACCGAGCACGCAAGCGACGAGCCCGCGAGGCATTCGCCTCGCTCTGCGACAACACCGAGCCGCAATTCGACAGCCTGATCGACTTACTCATCGACACTCTCGGCAGCAGCAACCCAACGACCCTCGTGGCCGACTCGGCCTTGAACTTTCTCTATGCAGCGCGTGACACCACGGCGCATTGGCTGAGTTGGACGGTGTACGCTGTTGTGCACGACAGTGACGCTCTCGCGCGAGTGCTTGCTGAAATCAGCACGCTCCCGCCACCTGAGCAGCTGCAACCGGCTGACCTAGACGCGAGCCGGATCCCCTACACGACAGCTGTCCTGCACGAAGCGCTGCGGCTCTACCCACCGGTGCCCCTGCAAATCAGGCAGTGCGGCGGTGACGGCAGCAACCCTGTCACGCTACCCGACGGCACCAGCCTGCCGCCCCATACGCTCGTCATCTGGTGCGTCTGGGCCATCAACCGCTCGACTGCGCTGTGGGGCGACAACGCACACCTCTTCCGTCCAGCGCGCTGGCTGGACGAGGACAGGCAGCAATTCCAGCGTGACAATAAATCGGCGTGGGAATTCCCTGTCTTTGGGGGCGGCACGCGCGGATGTGTGGGCGAGCCTATGGCCAGGGTGATGACAGCGTGGGTGTTAGTGGTGGTGTTGCGCGAGTTCTCAATCGAGGAAGAGACAGTGTCTGAAAATGGCAATGGGAATGGCAATGGTAATCCTCAGGTGAGCAGTAGCAGCAGCAGCAGTAGCAGCAGCAGCAGCAGTAGTAGTAGTAGTAGTAGCAGTAGCAGCAGCAGCACTAGTAGTAGTAGCAGCAGCAGCAGCAGCAGCAGTAATAGTAGTAATAGTAGTAGTAGACTTAGTCTGACGTTGCGGATAGAGGGCGGATTGCCAGTTCGGGTTAAGCTAAGGGAGGAACAAAGAGACGGAAAGAGTGATGAACCAAAAGAAGAAGGGGCGAGGGGGAGGCAAGTCACGCTTGAAGACGCGGTTGATTGAGGAGAGCGAGACGTATAAATGAAGCAGTTAAGACAAGATAAGTCTACCGTAAGGCTTTGAAAAGAAATAAGATACAAAGTTAGTGGTGGTAGCACTGTAGTAGATATAACATGTCAATCAATCTCTTCACTCGTCTTCGCCCTCCTCGGCATGGGCGACCTGCTCGTAGCCAGCGCTCCCTGCGGCGCCACCGCCGTACTGCATGAGTGGGGTCTGGTACATGGTGGTATAGTTGACGACCTGGCCGCCCAAATAGCCATCGCCATTGTGCCTCTGACCAAACAGCGGCGCGGGATCGCACCAAAAGTCCGAGCAGTTGCCGATGATGCCACGACTGAAGGGGTTGCGGTTGGAGCGCATCTGGCCCTTGCTGGCGTCTGAGGCGGTGGCCAGGAAGACATCGAGGCCAATGGTGCGCTTCAGCTTTGCCCAGTAGCCACCGGCCCGCTGGTGAGTGGCTGCGGACGCCGTAGAGGCCGTGCCTGATGGCTCTCCACGCGGATTGGTGCTAGTGGTCGTGGTTGGAGCGTGACGGTGAAGGGGCAGATGAGAGTTTCTCATGTCGGAGTGGTCGTGCTGTTGCATGTTCTCGTACGTCGTCATGTTCTTGGCCACTTGGATGGACTGGACAACGATCAGCATGGTGACCCAGACCAGCTGGACAAGGCCCCACACCGTCACGGCCAAGGTCCAGGTATCGCGAAGAACCCAGGTGCATAGGTCAGCAGACAGGAGGTTGCATTTGGTCTCTTTTGGTGGAGGCGGCAGCGAGGCAAAATAGACCAGCACCAGGCGCACATACACAAAAAGGCCAAACTCCATGCTGAGGATGTAGATGAAGAAGTGGCGAAGGTTGTTGTTGGCCACGCACGAGTAGATCCAGGGACAGTGATGGTCCTGCTTGGCAACGCAGCGGCCGCAACGGCGGCAATGTTTGGAGCGCAGAGGCCGGCGGATGAGGCACTGTGTGCAGAAATTGTCTTCGTCAAACTTCCACTGGTTGAAGAGCTGCTCAATGACGGCGCGCTGTTGGTTGTGCGACGACAGTTTGGGCACGTAGCCCGGGTCTTCGAGCATGGAGAGCACGTAGAAGTAGGCGGTCGAGGCGTAGAGCAGCGCGAAGAGGGCACTTGACAACGGCGCCGCCGTGTAGGTGGCCGGCAGCAGGCGGAAGATGAAGGCCACGCCGACGAAGAAGAGGCTCCCTGCAAAGACGCCAGCCAGGTAGGGCGTCTTGTGAAGCTGGCGGAACTCCAGCGGGCCGAAGGAGCCAATGTATTGCAGTACATAGCCCGCGGCCAAGACCAGGCCAATGGTTAGAGGGATGCTGACGTAGATGCTCGAGCGGTCGATGAGCAAGAGCGCGAGCCAGATGAGGAAAAAGGGGAAGACAAAGTAGAAGCGCGACATGGTCTTCTTGTTGCGCAGGACCACGTGCAGGTTGAGCGGCAGCGTGCGCACGTTGCCGTCGGGCCCATAGCCGTGGTCGGCCAGCGACCGGTGCCAGGCGCGCGCCGTGTTCATCTCGTCCGCGCACACCGCCGGCGTCTTGCCCTCGCTGGTCTTGGCAAAGCGGTTGGCGTCGTACTCGACCAGCTTGTCCAGACACGGCTTCATGCCCTTGACGAGGGCCCAGTGCAGCGGCGTGAAGGCGTTGTCGTCGACCGCATTGACGTCGGCGCCCCAGCGCAGCAGCAGGTCCGCGCACGCCGGCCATCCCTTGTAGCCGGCCCACATCAGCGCCGTGTGGCCGTGGGGGTCGGGCACGTCGACGGGGATATGCTGGTGCAGCAGCAGAATCAGCAGCAGCGCGTTGCCGTCGATTGTGGCCAGGTGCAGAATGTTGTAGCCCTGGCCGTCCGTAGCCAGCACGTCGGCGCCGTGCTGCAGCAGCAGGTGCACGACGTAGTAGTGGCACCGCTGTGCCGCCCACATAGCCGGCGTGGCCCCGGACTCGCCGCCCTTGGCGTTGACGTCGGCGCCCTGGTCGATCAGATACTTGCACACGGCATACTGGTTGTTGATAGCGGCCCAGTGCAGCGGCGTGATGCCCTCCTCGTCGGCGTGGCTGGCTGCAGTCGAGCCCGACTCGACCATTTTCTGGATGTGTTCGAGGGCGCCAATGCGAGCACACTGCATGATGTCATCCTCCAGAGGACCGTCTGGGGCCGCGGTGCCATTGTGCAAGGCGTTCAGCTCGACCTCGTCTGCGACCGCGTTGCTGGGTTTGGTGTGCGGCAGGGGCGACGACATGGTGGACGGCGGGAAGGCACGGGTTGGGCGGGGCGGCGCCTATTCAAGACATGCGCGGCACTGCACCATCGGGATCGGTATTGCTATTGCTGAGCTGATCGCGCGCTCCCCATCATCACCGTCATCAGTATCACCAACGCAGCCTGACCAGCCAGGATGAAGATGCCCGCGCCACAGCTACACAGCCACGCAGTAGCCACGCAGCCACGCAACAGCCACGCAGCAACCACACAGCCACACAGCCACGCGCCAATAATAATAAATGGCGCCCTGCCGCGGCCGGCCCGCGTAACCTGCCTAGTTCATCTCCAAGGACCACGTGACCTTCCGTGCCTTCTCGTTTTCGCGCCAAGCCCGGAATGCGCGCTAGGCCCTTTATGGCTAAGCGGCGTCTGGCAACTTCTCCTCGCCGGAAACCTCTCGAGCAACAATCCAGCAGCATCAACACCCCTCGATCTCTCCACTCACCCCCGATCCTCTTCCCGTATCTGTCGACGTGCTCGAGACCGCCGCCCATAGCTTCTCGAGCCGGCACGATGATGTCTCGAAGTGTGCTGCGGCAGTCAGGCCGCCTCGTCTCCGCCCTCACAAAGCAGACCAGGATAGCACCAGTGAGCTCCCTCCGCGGCCCCATCGCGCCCAGGAAGCTGCAGAATGTGCTCAATTGTGCAGTCCAAGCTGCCAGCGGGCCGTACAAGCACCGTTTAGCCGTCTGGCAATGGCTGCAGTGCCGTACTTCCCTCAAATCAGAATAGCAAGCTGACCCACTCCCGTTTTAGACACGTGCTGCCGCTCCTGCCGTCTTCGCCGCTGCCGCCAAGCAGGTCCGATGCTACGCCGCCGATGCCAAAGCCACACCCACCGAGGTATCCTCCATCCTGGAGCAGCGAATCCGCGGCGTCCAGGAGGAGGCCGGCCTTGCCGAGACCGGCCGTGTGCTGTCAGTCGGTGACGGCATTGCCCGTGTGTACGGCCTCAGCAATGTACAGGCTGAAGAGCTGGTCGAGTTCAGCTCCGGCGTCAAGGGCATGGCCATGAACTTGGAAGCCGGCCAGGTCGGTGTTGTGCTCTTTGGCTCCGACCGAACGGTCAAGGAAGGCGAGACTGTCAAGCGAACGGGCCAGATTGTAAGAATGACTGCTTCTGCTTCTGCTTGGCCTCAGTTCAGTACCGTCTGACAGTGCTCCAGGTCGATGTCCCCGTCGGCGAGGCCCTGCTCGGCCGTGTCATCGATGCCCTCGGCAACCCCATCGACGGCAAGGGCCCTATCAACACCACTGAGCGCCGCCGGGCCCAGGTCAAGGCCCCTGGCATTCTTCCCCGCCGCTCCGTCAACCAGCCTGTGCAGACTGGCCTCAAGTCTGTCGACGCCATGGTGCCCATTGGCCGTGGCCAGCGTGAGCTGATCATCGGTGATCGTCAGACCGGCAAGACTGCCGTCGCCCTTGACACCATTCTGAACCAGAAGCGCTGGAACAACGGCATCGACGAGACCAAGAAGCTCTACTGTGTCTACGTCGCCGTCGGCCAGAAACGTTCCACCGTGGCCCAGCTCGTCAAGACGCTTGAACAGAACGACGCCATGAAGTACTCGATTGTGGTGGCGGCCACAGCCTCGGAGGCTGCGCCGCTGCAGTACATTGCTCCCTTCACCGGTAAGACTTGGCCTTTTTTTCTTGAGTACTTTTCGCCTTCGCTCCTTCCTTCATGTCTTAATTCCCTTACTCGACACTCGGACGCTACTGCCTCATGACTGTCCCTGGGGACCCTGAGTCCGGATTCGCGGCCGTCATGGAGAATCTCCCCTTGTCTGCCTTGGTGGCACATAGTCCAAAGTCTGGATTCCCGGCAAAGTTGTACACAGGCTCTGGCATCAACTCCGAGTGCGGTGTCGAGGCTCGGTTCAAAGAGTATGTGCTCTGCTGGGCTCCTCTTCCTGCCCCTCTTCTGGTATTCCTCGCTCACCTATACCTCTTGGCCATGGAGGCAATCTTCTGCAATATCTTCTTTTCCGCTTTCGAAACCAAACTCGATGCTCACTGGACCGTATTCTTGCCGTGGAGAAGAGAAGACATCGACTGGCTCCCACTCTGCAGCTTTCGCCCGGAAGCGTAGCGCGAAGCTCGCCTGGGCTCATGCGAACAAGGAAAAGGTCTGGAGTACTGCCGCTGGTGTTCGTGCTCGTGCAATTGCATCAAGAACGCATGAATGCAAGATCTGCCGTGTTCCTCTCGCATCTGCCACCGCTCTTAAGAAGCATCTTGCTTCCAAAACCCATCAAGAACAGCTGAGGCTTGCTGCTGGTGGTACACCCAAGACAATGTCTACTGATACATTGAGATGGAGGAGATTCGCAGCCAAGAATAAGGAGAACAAGACTCACTACTGCAACATCTATGACAAGACCTTCAACCTTCAGGATCTCGTCAAAAATCATCTCACCACAAAGAAACACTTGTTGAAGACGGCTGCCGAAAGGACCTGGCACTGCTTGCCCATTTTTTCTATTCCTATCCACTATCTGTCAACAGACGACTTCTCTCTACTGCCATGCTTCTCTGGCTTCATAACAGATGCTAACATTCTTCTTTCCTAGGCTGCGCCACTGGTGAATATTTCCGTGACAATGGCAAGCACGCCCTCATCATCTACGACGATCTGACCAAGCAGGCCGTTGCCTACCGTCAAATGTCGCTGCTGCTCCGTCGTCCCCCCGGCCGTGAGGCCTACCCTGGCGATGTCTTCTACCTGCACTCGCGTCTGCTCGAGCGTGCCGCCAAATTGAACGACAAGCACGGCGGTGGTTCCCTGACTGCCCTGCCCGTCATCGAGACCCAGGGTGGTGATGTGTCGGCCTACATTCCCACCAACGTCATCTCCATCACTGACGGCCAGATCTTCTTGGAGGCTGAGCTCTTCTACAAGGGTGTGCGCCCCGCCATCAACGTCGGTCTGTCCGTGTCCCGTGTCGGCTCCGCTGCCCAGCTCAAGGCCATGAAGCAAGTCGCCGGCTCGCTCAAGCTCTTCTTGGCCCAGTACCGTGAGGTCGCTGCCTTTGCCCAGTTCGGCTCCGATCTTGATGCTGCCACCAAGCAGACCCTCAACCGTGGTGAGCGTCTGACCGAGCTGCTCAAGCAGAAGCAGTACTCACCCATGGCCGTCAACGAGATGGTGCCGCTCATCTTCGCCGGTGTTAACGGCTACCTCGACGCCGTCCCCGTCAACAAGATCCTACAGTGGGAGGCCGACTTCTTGGCCTACCTCAAGAGCGACCAGGCCGATGTCCTGGCCCAGATTGACAGGGAGGGCGCCCTCAGCAAGGATCTTGAGGCACATCTCCGCGATATCGTCCAGAGCTTCACCAAGAGCTTCACATCATAGGTATGTCTGTCATCTTTGCTGCCATTCGTGGAAAGCGGCCATGCTGACCTAGCACCTCACAGATCTGAGGACGGTCCACTGTCAATTGTACCACTTGCCTCGCTCGTCCGTCGATTCGTTGGTTTGTTCCGGCTGGGATTGGGAAAAAGAAAACTCGGCTCAGACTTAGCCGCTTGAGCCACTCGATCGCAGCACAGGGCCGCTGAGACTGCTGTTGCGCCAGTACGAGTGTGCCATTGTATTTAGATACATACCTCCAATCGATTTCCTTTGTCTGACTGTCCTCAAGCCTTTCCTTTAACGTGTCTCATCTCTAGAATATACGAGGTCCCACGTGAGTCATGTTCATCTGGAATTGAGCTAGTCATTGCTCTAGAAACTGGTCCACTTTGTAATCTTGACGAATAGCGGTAGGTCGAGAGACAAATCGAAGCTTCTTGTTTCAAGTTCATCATACCGCTCCTCTTCTTCAATATCCTCTGTATTGATGCCATCCGGTATCCATGCAAGGCATGCACGGCCAACGATGAGACAGCCTTCCCCAATCTTCTTTCCCGACTGCAATTCACCGCCCCTTCTCGCTATCAGCGCGATGTCAGTACATTTGAAATACCATAAAAGTCACCCAACTTCTTCCTGTCGTAAATTATTTGAACAGCAATTCAGCTGAGCTCATTTGATAGTCCACTTCCAATTTATCCACCGCTGTTCGTGAAAGCGATAGCAAGGCAAAGATTTTGTCATTTCGCTCAGAACATTCAGAAAATTGATATCGATGAAGGAGGTCACTCAGCGAGGATGGAGAGTCAGATAAATGCAGCCTGCCATTGTGAAGACGTAGTGGAAGACTGTGTTTGGGCTTCTCCAATTGCTTTTGTTCTGAGAGAGAAGCCCCGATGGATGGTTAGCTTCCCCTTTCCACACGTCATGAACAAGTTCAACTAAATTGCCGAATGGTATAACTTCATCTCCGGAATCGACTTCAGCTGTGTTTGCAAGGACAACTTCTTAAATTATCCATCTCCTGTTCCAATATTCGTTCTCAAAAAGGTCATAGAAAGCTTTCACTTTTTCATTACTGTTCCCAAATCTCCTGCATTTTGTACATGGATTTGAACGTCCCCTCTTGGCTCTAACATAATTAACACCTAGCCACATGGAAGACGTTAATTTGGGACTGGAAAGCGGCAGCTGCAAGCTATGCAATGCTATAGCTTGCTTGCGGATAGATCTCTCTCATCATAGAATACGTTTTCCAAATCATCTGACTGGTTTATTGTTCGATTTCGGAATTTTGGTGCTGCAAACGGATTTATTAACTAACTGCTGCGCTTGCGGTTGGCGTGCGTGTCCATGAGAATCTCCGCAGGCAACTTCATGCTGTGTGCTTCTCGAGGCTTCATAGGAGTCATTTAATGTTGGTCACCCTCATTCTTCTGTGGGAACAGCTTCGTGTAATGACAGATTTCTCCCACGCACGAGTCTGTATTTGTACAGTAAAGCAATGCCAATAATTAATGAACGCTGATTCTCGCATATGGCAAGGCGTCCTGCAGGGCTGTCTTGGCATTCTCGAGTTTTGACAGCTAATTACGTAGTTGACTAATGTGTTGCGTTGGCACGTGATGTAAAAGTAGATTTCTGTGTTAAAACTCGCCTCGACCGAAAGAGGAAGGTTTGCCGGCACCCTCTCCAAAATTTACAGATTACGGTAACGCAAGTTGCAGGGAAATTTCCCTCCGAATATGGCGGTAGGCACCGCCGCTTTTGGAGGTGGTTTTCCCTAGGTGCCAAGAATGCCGACCCTAGTCTGACTCTCCACCAGTGAGTGGAGTGCCCTGTGAGGCGGCATAAGCGCCCGGTACTTCGACGTCCTTCACGTCTCATCCACCATGCACATTGTTAATCGGCTATTAGAACAAGCTCCTGTCCCCTGAAGCTCTTATTCGATGGTAATATTATTGATCTTTAATAATATTAGGATTTCATCTTTCCAATACACAATTACTTTAGCCTTCTAAGAAAGTCTGGAAATCGATTCACCACTTGGAAGTATCAGTTGTGGCATCTTCAAGTGTTTTAAGACAATGGACATCGAACAGTGTCGCAACTAAATTCTAAAGTAGGGAGAAGCACCTGAATTTGCTAATCCATCCAGGCAGTACTGGGCAAAACATCCTACATCTGTGGTGATTTTCCAAACGATCTGGCTGAAGTAGCCCCAGGATTCAGAGTTCGACATCATAAAAAAATCACGCAAATTCGATCCGGAGGGCGAAAGGACCGTAGGCATCACCACAAAACTAGATTTAATAAATAAGGGCTCGGAGAAAAGGATTTCGCTTTAGCCCCGGCGAAGGTCCTTCTGTCGCATTCTGCAGTACACGATGTAGACAGAGCCATCCCCTCAACAGCGGCAGCAAGATACGGAACGTACAATTTCATGAGCTGACGACCAACTCTCAACCAGCATATTAGCAGACGATTAACTCTCAGCAAGCGCATCCGCAGGCAGCTCAATCCCAACAAGTACATCAACAGATGCCCGAGTCTCAACCATCGGATTACCAGGCGACCAACTCTTAACAAGCGCATCAGCATACGGCCAACCCTCAACAGGCACATCAGCATGTGCCAAGCTCGGGGCTCCCTTACCCAGACTGTGACAAGCACAAACTCGCCTCCACGACCTAACACCGGCGTCGGCATGCGACCGTAGTTCACATCAGGTGAATCACTTGGTGCGGCATCTCGTTTATGTGGTCGAACCGGGAACCGTTGAAAACCGAGATGCCAATCCTCTCCATCCAGTGCGGGTGGTCCCACCCTTCCACCGTGTCTAACACCTCCTGTGTGATCTTCTCCGCGCAGGGCCGCAAAATCAGGCACAACTTCCCCCCTTCGGGGAACTCGAACAGACGGAGCAGGTAGATCCGCGAGTTGTCCAGGGGCAGGTCGTCCCCGGCGTCGATGCAGTATTCTGTGCCGTGCTTCCAGGCGTCGTTCAGGATGTCTTTGGCATTCCGCGCGAGATCCCACCTCGCCACGAAGTGGTCGGGCACCGCCCACGCGTATTCCCTCTGGCACAGCGACATGCTCGCGTTGAACGTGTGCCCGCGCTGACGTGTCGAAAAGTGCAGGCATTGGTACAAGGAGCCGTGGATACGCAGATACCTGGCACAAGGATCGTCCGGCCACTGTTCCGGGGTCAGCTGCCGCACCTTGAGAAACGGGTTGTCCTCGTCCATCAGACACTCGATGCGTTCGACCGCCGCCACCTGGACGCAGTAGTTGAGCTTCCATGACTCGTACACAAACTCGCAAGGGCCAAAACGGGATGCCCATGAAAAGCTCGGGATCGGGTTTTCCGTCGTCCACGCAATGCGTTGGGGATGTGGTCGGCAGTTCTCGCATGCCCATGTGCTGGCGCGCGTGGATATCCATTCCTGGCTCTTCCAGCACAGCCACTTGACGAGGTCCTTTTCCCACAGCCCGGCGACGTAGCAACCAAGATCGCGCCTCGCACCAAACCGACGGGCGACGCCGGCGAATCCCGGCAGGAGGTCGGACCGCCGCCCAAACATGCGCTGCGTGTGCTGCTGCACCAGAGTGCGCCACGCGCGGTGTGTGTCGTCCTCGCTGGCCGACAATCGCAACAGTGATCCTGCGAATCCAAGCCCGAACCCAAAGTGCCAGTTACACTGGCACCGTCTCACAATTCCCCTCTCCTCGTACAGGTACTCGTGGTCGGTGAAGTGTATCATGCGTTGCGAGAGAGCGCGCTCCTGATAGCACCAACCCCGTTGCGTCACCGCATTCCAGTGCTCGTTGTCGGCCACTTCGTACACCTTGCCGACTGCCGGCGCTGCAGCTCGGCCCTTGACGATGTCCAGGAGCTCAGGGATGCGCCTGACATGCACAATAGTCGACTCGCCATCCACTGTGAGCGGCACGTCCTCAAAGGGCATCTGCCCAAGTGTCGACTGGTGCATTGCCATGGCGAACCACGCATTTGCGTAGACATTGTTCATATCTGCGGCTTCCCGCTTCCAGTCATCACGGACGTTCTGGACGATGCAGAGGGAGTCAATCCACAGGTATTGGACGCCGATCCGGCGGCAGGCGGATATCGCCTGTTTGAACGTGGCAGGAAGGCCGTGCAGCGGCAACCTCACCCGCCGATCCGCCACATTGCCGAGTGTATTTTGGTGGTCGCGACGTCTTCTCGTAGCCAGCAGTGGCTCAGCGCGGCATAGATTGCCTCCGTGCCTACGGCAGGCCTCTCGAGAATCCGAACATCATCAAGGTCGTCTTTGCCGACGCCCAGGTCAAGGACTCGTGTCAGTAACCTCGCCGGCTGAGGTGGGTCCTTCATCAACCGGCCTCTTAGGATTTCAATCTCATGTGGATCGTCCCAGATGGGAAGGACGTGTTTTGCCGAGGAGATGGCGCTTGGAAGGATTGGCGATCTTTCTTCTTCTGTTCAGCAGAGTTGTTAGCGCGACCAAGAACGACCGTGCAAGCCACGGCGATATCAGCACATACCGGGCGTCACGTAGAACTCCAGCTGGTGGACTTTTCCATTGCCATTGCCTTTCAAGAGCAGGCCAAACGACGCCCTCAGCTCCCAGGCCGTGCCAGTGAGAGCATTGATATCGTCAAATGCCTGCATCCCGTTGGCGAGAAGTTGGCAGTATGGACAATCGATACGTTCGGCGGTCATCACGTGGTACGCACTGTATGAGAGTGGCTTAATACCGTCGTAGCCATTGTCTCGAAAGTTCTGCTCGTTAAGATCCAAACAGTGTTGACAAGTCGATCGCTCCTGGGGGGGCCGTTTTCGGGCCCATGCTGTACCTCTTGCATCGGTGGGTGGCTCAATCTCCGCACAGAACGACGTCGGAAGGGTGTGGGAATGTCAGAGAGCAGCTGTCGACCTAGGGTCAATGCTCTGGACAACATTGCATCTTGACTGCGAGCCGAGGGTTCGAGGTAGGTGCATGAATTATAAAAGAAACATAAGGCACAGATTGATAGACTATTTTGGGGGTGAATATGGGCCCACGGTGAGCATGGCAGAAGAGTGCTGTATTTCTGCCCCAATAATAGACGCCTTCTGGGCACCACTAAGTTAGGCTAAACTTACTATAAGTAATGTGCTGAGAGGCAGGTTTATTATTACCCGATCGCTTCGGGGCTAGATTAATAAGCCTCCTTGCATCTTCTCGTGATGCCAGGCAGTAAATTAACCCCCTCACAAAACAGAGGCGCAAACCTCACAATTCTGAGGTGTTTCATTGCGGTTCGATACGAATAGGTACAAATGGAGTCAATCCAGAGCCTCCTGTGATCGTCACGTTGCCGAAGGCTGAGAAGCAAGCAAATGATACACATTCGGCTGGACCCTCAGTTGCTTACTATCCATCAGGATGGAAATCAGGTCTCCATCCGTTGCAGTATAGAGTGGACAGTCAGTAAAGTGGAAGATTTTCAGGCTGCATTTTGTTTGGTCGCCCGGAAGGCCCTGATGAAGGCCTAGAATGCGAAACTTGTTTTTGTCACGAAGGGGTTCATACTCGTAATTGTTGGATCAGCACGGTATCCATATGGTAGTGGAGCTATTCCTAATTGTCACTCAATTGTCACTCAACTAGTGATCACGTGACTACAAGAGCTACTTAAGCTCTACCCTATTCCTGTATCCTAGACTGATATACATACAAGTCGTATAGTGAATATACATCTGTTTCTAGCCCAGTCATAGTTGTGTATTTGCTGTCGATTCAACAGTAATTTCCAGTTGTTTCCAAAGATTGCGCATTAATCGGAAGAGGCCCGGCTCTGGTGTTCGAAAGCTTTCCTGCCATCCTTGCGTTCTGAGGCAACAATCAAGTTATCTATTCGATCTCTAAACCAATCGACGATGTGGACCTTGTGAGGGATTTCGTTGGAAGCGATAGATGAGATAGAGAGTACATCAGACGCCGCATGAGGGGAGGAGGATGCGGCTGAGCGAGGCAAATTGGTACCCGAGCCACAGCTCTAGTTAAGAGGGCGCTAACCACTCGCTGGAAGCTATATCCACATCACCTGCGACTTGACACAAATTGAACGAAAGAGGAACTTTTGAGTCGGACGAGCCCGAGAGGTGGAAACACCGTCACCCACAGTAAGTGCTGAGGCTATCATTTATTATTATGCTATGTAGTAGGTGATTCACCAGCGATGCCGTGAGTGTCAAAGGCAATGGATTCTATCACTACTTTCGCTTTCATAGGCAACAGCTTAACACTGTGGCTATTGCTTTGCAAATCGGGAATCTTCATGAAAAGTTACCCGAGTGCACTAACGTCGCTGCTGAGCTGACTCCACGCAAGACTTCTGTGCGATCTATAGAAAGCGGGCTTGTCCCGCGCTTCATTTACCAGTCGACATTGTAGCTGGTGGGGTCGACCTACCTGGCCAGCCGCCGGTCAGACCTGATTGGTCAAGCGGTAGGGACTCCATTGATCTCCTCGCCTGGAACTCATGACTGAATGACTCTGGCCAAAAGGCCCCGTTCTGCCAAAGGCGACGATGAAGACGATGAGGACGAAGGGGACACCGCGACTGCCCATAGGCGAAAGAGACCCAAAATTCAAGAGATCAGTCAGTTCCTTCTCTCTCACACGACACTTCTCTCTTGGAATTATTGTATTCTAACCGATCTCAGTCGATAAACAACACCAAGAACACTTGCAAAGAGGGAAACACAAGCCGTCACGTAGAAACCCACGACTACAAGAGATACAAGACGTGAACGGACAACGACCTGCAAGGGGAGCGAGACAGAAAAAGTCAATTACTACACAGCAATACTCGGGAGCAATACTCGGGACAGAGGCAGGCGGTGAAGCAATACCTTAGCCCGAAAAAGAAAGGTGACGGTCAATATCTAGGAACCCAACAAGGCACAAAACGACAATGTCATGTCAGCGACCGAGACGAATCAGACCACAAAGCGTCTGAGGCAAAGTCCTGCTCAATGCCCCGAGTCGAGAAGAGCACCTGAGAAGGAAACTCCATCGAGAACTGGCTAAACGACACCTGCTGGTCTCGAAGAGCCTCAACAGAGAACAGAGCCCGGCTCCAGGGCGAGTTGGCCGATATGCCGTGCAAACCTCCGCCGGTCCTTTCATTCCCATGAGACGGCTTCGAAAGCACCATAACGACATCAAAGAAGTCCGAGAAGTTGGCTGCAAGTGTTCATGACACAGCTTATCGGCGGTCGAGGAGGAGGCCTGCCGGGGCCGCTTTGGCTGCTCTGGATCAGCGATCATCGGATCCAAAGTGACGAGTGGAAGGGCAAGAGAACAGAGAATCTGGGCGCCGAATGAGTTAAGGAGGAGGATGATGGTTGTCCAGGGTTGGTGGATGGACCGAAAGAAGATGTAGGCACAGCTCCACTGGATGGAAGCAAGTACTGCTTGGTGGCCTGTATGGAAGAAGTGGTGTGACCCTAGCATAGCAAGAACAATGGACATGATTGCAGCCTTGAGCGGCAATGTGGTGTTAGTGTTTATGGAGACCATTTGTTTGAGGATGGAGATCTGGAGGAGGCAGATGGTGAGGGAGAACTGTCCCATGGGAGGGAGGATGATAGCGATGACAAGAAAGCTGCTAAGAAAATAAAGTGTACCATTCTGACTTCTGAGGGTAGATAAGCTTGTCACTGTCTGCCAACAAGGTCATTTTATTGCTGGCAACAGATGTAGAATGTGATGGCATTTCTTTGGTTACCAGTCATGTTTGTAGGTGTAGCCAAGGGGCAGATCCAATAGCATATATCAATGCAGTGCAGGCCAAAAGGAATTTGAGATCTTCCACAACACTATTAACATGAAGCCTTTGTGCCATTCTCTGTTGTCAATTGCATCTGCAGCGGAGTAAAGAGTAACGAGAATCAACCCAAGTCTGAGATGACGTTGTATCCAGGTTTTTGTTGAGGAACTAAGCATCACCATTGGAATATATGTCTGGACAATAAGTTCTGGAAGCACCAAGCAAATAATGTACAGGATGGAGAGTTGCCAGAGTATACTTCACAAAGTCTACGGAACATAGAAGGTTGTGTGACAGTGTAATACCTGTTCCTCGCGACATAACCGAGAAGCAGCACTGATTTTGGTCAATACTGCAAATAGAACAGAGTAGATGTATCCAAATGATTATTCTTGAGTCAGTCTAAGTCGCATGGAGGTGATGAAAGACAAGAAACCAAAGGTAGTAAGGTAGAGGCTCACAACTGAATCTTCGTGAATTGTGTAGGAATTTGAAGCAAACCCTACTGCTTGAGCCAAGACAAGAAGGGACATTATCATAATTGCTGATAGAATGTGAAAGGTTGTTTATATAGCCAATGCTTAGGAAGTGCATATTAAAGAGACAAGAATAATAGCCAGGCAGGCACAATATGCTATGCCCAAGTGAGAGTCCTCAAATCTGAGCAGTGTCCTGTGGATCAGCCACATAATTGGACCAATTGTAGCTGCAGGGATCAAGTGTATACTTATGGTCCACTTATCAACTTCTGCACCAATCCACATTCCTAGAAGGATCAGGGTAGCAATCGACACGAGCATACCCGAAATCATAGAGTGGTAGTTGAAAGAGGCCCATAACCGGTAAAAATTTCCAGTGTCTCTCTCTGGTATCGTCGATTAATAAGGTGAAACTTATGCCAGTCCTCGAGGTCACCGCCTTCGGGGACTTCAGTAATCTGCAATTCGAGTTGATGTTGCTTCGGGTGGTGTCCTATATTGAGCATTTCAGAGTACGTGTGATAGTACCTTTTGATCTGCAAAGAGGTCTTGTAACTCGCTAGAGCAAGATTATTCCACTCGGAGCTTGAGGCCCCCAAAAACGCTTCTTGAATCAGTGATCCAAGGTTATTGAAAGGAATCGGAATACCTAGGAGCATTAACAGGGTCTGCACAATATCGATTTGGCGGTTTGAATTGCTAGTGCTCTCTATCTCATTGAAGTCTAATCTGCCAAAGATAGGATTTCTCGAATAGAGCCATAGAGCAGCTGTCACTTCGTCGTCTGATTCCCCATGATTTCCATGAGAGTCCATGCCGTGGTCGCCCATGACAATAAGTAAGGTATCATCGTGGACTTGATCCATCAGGCCGCCAATAATGTTGTTAATTTTGAGAAGCTTGGCTGACATTGCTGGATGATTCGGACCGTACCTGTGACCGGCATGGTCGACATCAAGAAAGTGGGATATGATGATATCCCAACTTATACCATTTAAAGTGAGCAGCTGTGGCAGATGCTCCATAATACCATCGTCAACAGAGTGAAGGTCTCGTATGTTGAAAGGCTCAAACGGCTGACTTAAATTTGGATGGAAGAAACCTGGAAACAGAGACTGTCAAGTATCGTCGCCCAGCTGTACCACCACTTTACCGGCAGTAACAAGCTGGGAAATCAAATTGTCTTCCTCAATAGCTAGGCCAGCAAAGTTCGACCCAGCTTCAATAAATGTCGGTAAGGAGCCAGTCGTCAGAGCCTTAATATGCTGGAGTGTGGTAGTTGGTGGGTCTGCAATGAAAGGTGTAAGGAGGCTGTGAGCTGGTTGGCTTTGTGCAGTTTCGTGCAACACTGTGAGCTTGTTATGGTACAATGCGGGCATAGAAGAGTTCATGGTCTGAAAGGGAACAGTAAAATCGAAGCGTAATGTGTCTATGATAATGATTATTGCCTTTGAGAAAGTTGAAGGACACCAGCATGATGACAACTTATCCAGATCAGTGTGAAGGTCACAATGCTCTCCTTTCAGGTCATTACTACAGCATGAGGTATTGTTGAGCACGAATTTTGTCAGGAGGAACCCATTACCGAATAAATAGATCCCATAGAGGTGCAGGATGCTCAGGTATACTGTTAGTTAGGCTATAGCGGCACATCTGGTTTGAGAGCTCACCTAATACAGAGAATAGCAACAATCCGGTCACATAATAGGTAAGCCAACATCAGGTTCAACCCCATCGGGAAGAGGGTGATGCTGCCCTATGCTCACCTTAATTAAAGTGTGTAATTTGGGTACCTCGGACGTGTTCTGTCTGGTATAACCCCCACGTGATCCTAATCCCCTGACTAAGGCTGTTACAAGTAGTGTTGGTGTCAGATGTGTTCTCGTAGCGCGTATTAGGCCAGACAGACCTATAGGCGGGATCGAAAGAGGACAATCGATGGAAGCCGCGGCGAGAAAGGCAAGAAGAAGGGTACTGAGTGAAACAGAGTGACAGTGGACTCGAATAGCAGTCAATAGACATGGCCTGCTTATGAACTATCCGTTGAGTCTGTTCTGTGTTCTGTCTGATGATTGATAATAATAATGAACCAAAGAATGGAACAGTGTCGCCAAGGCAATAACACACGTGACAGCGCGAGGACCCCTCATCAGAACAGAATATTCTGCTAACTTTGAACGATAGTGCTTCGGAATCGGGAACGCAATTTATATGGGAGTCGTAAAACTTTTCCTTAGTATCACAAAATTTAGTGAAGAGAAAGTTGACTCTGGCGAGTTGGAGGCCACGTCATATTCCTGCCATCCTGCCCTTCGTCTACCTACGCTCCGTGGCTCATTGTAACTATACCTGGCAAGCAAAAGAATTTCAAATCCTGCGCGGATCCAGACTGATCACGCCGCAAACCCCTAAGCTACAGAGAATGTCTCCAAATCCTTCTTCTATGAGATATAGCGAATTAGAACGAATCACAAATTGCACGAAAGCCTGAACTCGCACATTCACTAATACTTACGAGGAGAAAACAATGTCTTAAAACGACACCCAGATTGATACCCACGGACTATAATAGGCATAATAAGCTTTTTGCTAGCACTGCAGTGTAAATTTATACGTTATCCGTGGTATTTAAATGGTATTAGTTTTTAAGAGCCAGACTAAGAAACGCTATCTCGAGTACATTATATACGCTATCAATAAATTTCCTGATTGTAGGAGAAGCTCGGGCTGCAGAAAAGATTAACCCTAGTATTTGATCCTCGAGACAATACCACAACGCCGTCAGAATGTAACTATGGCGAATAGGGGGTCATGTACAGTCGTAGACACAAGATAGTCGCAATTAATACTAACTGGCGGCTCGCGCATGACTAGACGTCCAGCAAAGGCTCGTGCGATCCGGCTGCCGGATCGGCGTCAGAGGATGTCCACCTAGAGGATGTCTGCTAAGTAGGCGGTCGGTGAAAGCGATCATGACTGGGTGAGAGCGGCGACGACCTTCTTCGCGGTCTCCTTGGCTGACCCGGGGTTCTGCCCGGTCACCAGGTTGCCATCGACCACGGTGTACGAGACGAACGGCAGCTTGGCCTTCTGGTAGAGGGCGCCGCGATTCTTCGTCTCTTCCTCGGCGTTGTACGGCACGAATTTGTCCACGCGGGCAAGCACTTCCTCTTTCCACGCGAACCCGGTCATCTTGCGTCCGGCGATCAGGTAGGACCCATCGGAGAGCTTGGTGTTTAGCAGACCACAGTAGCCGTGGCATACTGAGGACACGATCCCGCCCCGTTCGAAGATCTCCCGCGTGATCTGCTGCAGGCCCTCGCTGTCGGGGAAGTCGTACATGACCGCGTGCCCGCCGGTGAAGTAGATGGCATCAAAGTCGCCCGAGCTGATATCCTCGGGTTTGGCAGTGTTCTCCAGTAGTGCCATCCGTGTTGGATCGGCTCGCCATGCTTTCGCGGTCTTGTCGTAGTTGGGGAACTTCAGCGACCGCGGCTCTAGCGGAGTGGCGCCGCCCGCCGGGCTGACAAGGGTCTGCTCGAATCCGGCCTCTTCGAAGACCTGCCAGGCGTGCGTGAGCTCGGATAACCACAAGCCGGTTGCGTGGGACGGGTCGTCGTAGTGCGAGACATTGGTGACGACGTTTAAGATGCGCTTCGCCATGCGTGACAGTCCGGTTGTTATTTGCGTTCACGGGCAGGGATGGGGAGTGTGGGGGGATACGTCAGTACAGTGCCACCCCGCTGTAACCAGAGCGGAAAGCGAATCGCATGAGTGATTGAAAACCTGTGAACGAGAATACATAGGCAAAACTATTTATGCTTCGACCCTTGGAGAGTATCGGCGGATAGTCAACCCGCAGGGCCGAATAGTCACACCGTGTAACAACAGCGGAAGCGAATCATATGAATGATTGATTTGGAATACCAGGTAGTAGTACAAGTAGGCGCAACTATTTTACTCGGAGTATGCTCCGAGCTTGAGGAGAGTTAACGGTTAGCTATTCTGTAGGGCTGAAAAAATCACACGTGCCTCGGTAAAGGTCATGATCGTGACAAATATTTTGATGGCGATTTGATTGGTTGGCACTGTATCGGGATCGCACTTCTAAAAAGATGGGGGGCCCTGCCAAGATCATTGCCGTACTATACTACCTACCGTATGCTTCCTTTTGCTGTCTTCATGCTCTGGCTTACGTTCCTAAGCATTAAGTCGTCTCACGTACTGATTTTGCAGGCGGAAGAGGAAAAACACTATGTTGTCATCAGAGTCGGAATGCGCGATTCGTCGCAGGCAGTCAGAGATGTAGCAGTTTCAAACTACCTGGCCACGATTAAATCCGACTCTCCTGCACTTTGAGGCTGATGTTGTGCACCCCAGTAGGACAGTGCATCATCTCCCTCTCGGTGTTAAGTATGATAAACTTGAACCACCAGCAGCAAATCTAAAACCAGACAACCTTGTCTTTGGAATTAGAGGCACGTCAATCTTGACGGCATTTGTAAAGTTCGCCCAAGAAAATTTCGTCGCTGACAAGATTGATGGGGATCAATTCATGAATCGATCAAGGGATCTGATCGCTTTTGCGTCAAATAGAATCATCTGTACTGTGTGACTTCGGTCGGGCGAGGCTCAAGGACTACCCCCATACCGGTCCCATCATGCCCTATCCATATCTTGCCCCGGAAGTCCTTATGGGAACTGACATGGGACAACAAAGTTGATATCTGGAGTATCGCAATGCTGGTAGGCAACTCTAGTCGTTGCTTCCGATCGGCTCTTCGATAGCCTGACATGTTTCTTAGCCTTAGTATCTTGTCTTCAAGTGTCCTATGTTCGTGCCTCTTGACAAACACCATTAACATTCAATATCGGTTCACTTAGCACAAATGGTGGCCTTAATTACTTGGCCCTCTGCCCGCAGAGCTTCTCCGACGAAGTGATCATTCAGAGTACTTTGGTGAAGATGCTTAGTCCGTTCTAGCGAAAGTACTCACTGACTCGGCCTCAAGGCCACCCGCTAGCAGATCACGATGTTTCGGCACGACGTTTTGAGGACTATGGGGAAAGCTTGGTGAGAGCCAACAAGCCAGCTATTCTTTGATTTCATACGACGAATAGTACGATGGCTTCCGGGGGAATGCCCCAGCGCGCAGGAGCTCCTGGCTGATCCGTGACTACAAACTGCTTGAATAGCTACATGACGTTGTATCATCGACTCTCTTAAAAAAGGCATATTTGGTTACTTGTGTAGTTATGCGAGAGCGATTTTCGATTCAGCCAATGTCTGGAATATCTGAAAACACATACATATCGCTTCTGTTACAAATTGAGGACTCCTGGCTTCAGTAGCATTCTGCACTCTTGAGTCCCAGAGCATACTCTGAGTACAGTAAAAGGCCATGGATCGTGTAGACCGTTGTCCAGCCTCGATCAATCTGACACAGATGGGCTATAATGACATTGGTAGAGGCAGGAATCCCATGGCAAGACAAGTGTTAGTACAAAATGAGGGGCAGCGAAAGCATGTGTGAGGTGATGAAAATATCTTGGTCAGGGATGACACAGTCGCGTGTCTAATAAAAGTCGTAAGCTGCTGCAAGCCACTAACTAACGTTAGTTAACAACTTAAGGCACCGACAGCTAGGAACGCGCCACACCCGGACTATACAGCAGCCATAATCGAACACATAATACCTCTTCCCATTTGAGAAGCTGAGCGTACCGGTACTGCATTGTCAGCATCAGCACGCCCATACTCTTCCCATCTTTCTGATCCTCCTCTCCCTTCCCCTCCATATCGCCCCACCTTCCACCTTCCACCCCCCACTTCAGCGTCGACCACGATGGCACAAGACCCTCGCGTGCTTCTCCAACAAGCCGACAAAGCGGCCAGAGGGGCCACTGGTGGCATCTCATTCTTCGGCGGACGACAAGAGAAATGGGAGAATGCAGCCGATCTTTACACACAAGCAGCCAATGCCTTTCGCGTACAGAAGCAGAGTGAGTTGGAACCGAACATTACACCTCGTTTTCAGTCTCAAACTAAACTCATGTTTGTTTTTCACTGCTATATACAGACATCGACGCCGGCCAGGCATTTGAAAAGGCGGCCGAGATCCAACAAAGCCAGCTCAAAGAACCCGACGACATGGCCAACACGCTGTCGGAAGCGTTCAAGGTGTACCGCAAGGACAGCCCGCAGGACGCTGCGCGCGTGCTGACCAGCGCCATCGCGCACTACACGGCCAAGGGCAACTTCCGCCGCGCGGCCACGCACCAGCAGAACCTGGCCGAAGTGTACGAAGTCGAAATCGGCGACCAGAAAAGGGCGCTCGAGGCTTACGACACGGCGGCTCAGTGGTTTGAGAGCGATAACGCCGAAGCGCTGGCCAACAAGCTGTACCTCAAAGTTGCCGAACTGGCCGCGTTGGAGGGCGACTACGCGCGCGCAATTGCCAAGTTCGAGGCCGTGGCCAAGTCGAGCCTCAACAACAACCTCATGCGCTGGAGCGTCAAGGAGTACTTTCTCAAAGCGGGCATCTGCCATCTCGCGGCTGCGGATCTGGTTGCCACCAAGCGTGCGCTAGAGCAGTATCGGGACTTGGACAACAGCTTTGTGCAGACGCGCGAGAACTTGCTGCTCACCGATCTTCTTACTGCCGTTGAGGAGGGCGATCAGGATGCCTTTAGTGACAAGCTGCTTCAGTATGATCAGCTAAGTAGGTTGGACAAGTGGAAGACTACCCTGCTCTTGAAGGTCAAGAATGGCATTGAGAAGGACGAGGAGGATTTTTCTTAATCGAAGGTTTTTTTTTTAAAAAAAAAACACCCATTTTAATCAATTGGCCATTGCTTTTATTAGTATCATTGGTCGACGAAGGGAGGGGAGGCAAAAGGTGTAAGGTTTTTTGTTATGGACGAAGCTCGCAAGGCGAGAGGGAAGGGGCGTTTTTTTTTGCACGACGACCATGATCACATCTGATTATCAAAGAAGGGAAAGAAATAGCGACATCAAACTCCGATCCATGAAGACGATTTTGCTTTTACTTGCCCTTGGCGGGTAGAACACAGATAGACTAGCGTGTGACCATAGTTCTGGACCTCCCTCTTGCTGCTCGGCCTCTTCTTCTACTACTGCTGCTGCTGCTTATGCTGCAATAAAGTACATTGACATTCTTTTTCTACGTTACCATAACATACCACACCATACCATGCATGCCAGAAAAACATACTGGACATCATTCATGTTCGTGACAAATGGGGAAATCAATCCAGACTAACACCACTCAAAGTACGGCTTACGAGTCTTGACAGTCTCGATGCGTTCGACAATCACTTTCCTCTTGCTGTTCTCCATGTCCGTTGCTGCTGCATATCCTAGGTCGCCTTCGAGGTCGTCGTCGCCCTCGTACACAATCGGGCGCATGCCGCTACGCGTGCTCATGCTTCTCTGCCGGGCCGACAACGTCCTCTTGTTCGGCAAGCTGCGGCCAAACTCGAAGCTGAGCCGTGACTTGGCCTTGGGACTCGGGCGCGGCGCGAGTGCATTGGGTGCGCCAGACAGATTGCTTCTTGCCTCACGAGCATGGGCGTCGGCGTACTCGTGGCCTTCAGACGTAGATAGTGGTGAGATTGGGCCTTCCTCGCCCACATGGCTCAGATCTGCAGGCTTAGCGTCACGAGTGAGTTCAAAGCGACTCGGGTTAGGGAGCTCACTCGTCGGGCTGCTCAGCAGATCTTGTGTTTGTGCACTCTGTTTGGTAGAAGCCGGCCCCGGATAGGATTGTGAGGCACCAATGTCCATTTCGTCATGCTCGATACGCACCTGCTTACGTCGGAGTTCTTGGCTGGGCACGCGCATCGGAATGGCAACGGGCACGTCGACGATGTCGTCCCACACACAGACGCGGGTGCGCCGCGTGAGTTCGAGTGGTCCATGATCTGCTTGTTTGAGCGTCTCGACCACGTTCCACGCTTGGCCTTTCATCACAGCCATCTGGCGGTCGAACATGCGGTCTTTAAAATCCGAGTCCATTACGAAAACTTGGCGGAGCGCCGCTCGCGTTTCAGTCCACCAGGCAGTTGATGTCAGCAAGGGCAGAAAGTGGTCTCGTGTGCGCTTAGAGAAGGGCTGTCCGATCATGGACACGGGCAGGAAAAGCCAGCCGAAGGGATATGAGCGCCACTGTGAAGATTAGCTAAGCTTGGACTCTGTCAAGAGCGATACGTACAGCATCAGGATGCTTCCATGGCCAAGACAATGAGTTATCGATGGCTCCAATCTTGACCACACAAGTCGTTGTCGACTCTGGCGGGTTAGGAGTATCAGACCGGCTCTCCATTGCCTCGTACCTCCTGTATGGTCGAGACGTGTTAGATTCTGGTCGCTGAGGGCTGACAGAGACAGGTCGTGAAGTTGGCTGTCCGGTTGAGAGCGAGCCGTTAGCCTTGGGGTTGACAGCGATCGCGACGTCCTCAAACTTGGTGTCTATCCTGATCATCCAATTGTCAAGGCCCCTATCGGTATTGCGCATAATGTAGTCGAAGATGACTAGCTTCTCTAGTTCTTCTCTAAAGCACTTCTGGAGCTTTGGCGTCCAGTGGAATGCGTCCTCTTGCTCGGGGCCGGGTGATTGGGTAGATATTCTCGGGCCGTCTTCACTGTCAGACTCGTGACCGCCAGGCATGCAAGGAGCGAAGGGCCGCCTCTTTCGAGAGCGCTCCAGATCAGGCTGGAAGTCAGTATTGTTCTGATCGGGCCAGGGATGCTCCCTTAAGAACTGAGTGGCATCCTTGTAGCCCTTCAAGAAGACCTGGAAGCTGCCTGGTTTGGCCGGCAAGCTCCTCTTGCCCCCCCAGGCGTTCGTTCTCTCCCAACAGTCGTAGTAGAATGATTTGGACGACAGATAGACGACGTCGGTATATGGCACAATACCGATCCGGAGTTGGCTATCCAGCACGTATGCTGCAGCTTCCGACACGTACGACAGATTGGGGATGAGACAGGCACGACCGAAGAACCAGGGGAAGAGATTGCGGTGCACCCACTTGGTCCATTTGGGATTTCGGCTCGCATATGGCTCCTCGTCTTTGGGCTTGAAGACACCGACGATCTTGCCAGAGCTACTGCGGGCAAAATAGCTTCCGGAGCTGCCCTTTGAGATCAGCTTGGGGTGAATTCCAAGTTCGATGGCGATTCGCACTCCTTCGATAAGAGCCTCGAACTCGGCCTTGCTCATTCGATCCGGGTCTGTATAGGAGGCGAGGTCGTCTGCATTGAAGGGTCTGATGCCATTAGGGGCCTGGAAGACGGTGTGGTGGATTTCTAGCTGCTCTCCTTCGTCTGCCCTGGGCTTGGATGAAATCTTGAACTTGGAAGCAATCTCCTGTGCCCACTTCTCGAGTCGGTCATTGATGGCCTTGATGTCGACACCCGAGGAATTGGACCGATGGCGTCCGTGTGGAGGGCGTTTGGGGCGGCCAGCCGCAGTTGCACGCATGCCCTCTCGGGGTGCAGGCTGCTGTCTTGCATATCGTGAAGGCAGCGGCGATGTGCTTAGGTCTTCGTTGTCGGAGTCATCGGCGAGGCCGCGCTCGTCCTGGGCCAGACGAGCGTAGCCTGAGGTGGTCGGTCGGTGGCGAGGCATTGTGCAGCATAGTCTTCTTATCACGGTTGCATCTCTAGGCCGTCATCAAACAGCCGGTCTGACGGCGAGGGTGATGCCAATGGCGATGCCGATGGCGTTTCACTAGTGCGTCGATAAAGGACACACCGTCAGACGCAGGCAACGGCCAAAGTTTGTCACAAAACAAGTAACTATTATTCCTGCGGAATAAAGTTAGGAAGTCTTATTAAGGTCACTTAAGCTTATTTTGCATGAGCACGAATCATGCGGCAGGAGTTTGACAGAGTTGTGCTCAGCCTTCCCGCTTGGTACCGATGAGAAGTCGGGTGCATGAATAATAATAAGTCCCAAGGCAAGGCAGGAGCGTAGTTATTATTTACAGAAACTTTGTGCTGAATAATAGTGGGCATGGGCAGCCCCTAACTCCTTTATTGTGGTGACTTCCCCAAGCTTATGTCACGCAAGGAAATGAGTTTCTTTCACTTCGTCTCTTGTGTGCAATAATAATAATAATAATAATAATAATAATAATAATAATAATAATAATAATAATAATAATAATAGGCTCCCCTTTATTTGGTGTGCTACAAGTACAATGTCGGTACAGTAGTGCCAGGACTGCCAGGACTGCTAAATTTGTCACATCCAGTCACTCGATCAGTTGCCAGTGTGGGACCCACATTGTGGAATTGGCAATTTCCTAAACGTCTTTCCCCACGTTTCGCCAGGGCGCGTCATCCACCAGGCCTGAGTGTGTGTGTGTAGCTTAAATACAAGGCGCTTGGGAGGCATTGCTGGTAGAGTTGCCAGAGAAGGTTGAGTGTGTTTCAGGGTGAAGAGCTGTCGCTGCAGCAGGCCTCGTGTTGATGGCCGTCTTCTACGACGGCCAGGGATGTTGTCGCCCGGAGCATTACTCAAAATATCGGCGCCACTACACGCCAGTCAGCATGATGAGCGGAGCCCATGTTCCTGTCTCGTAGCCCCTGACATGGTTGACGCACGGAATTGATTTGCTATCTCGGACATGCTTCTACTAGACCTTTATCGATAGATTACCCTGGGCTGACCATTCTGTATCGTAGTCATTCGTTTGCACACCCTCACTACATTTGCCCACGCGTTGATAGCGGTGTGTCCTCGGCACGCGCTCAGTTGTCGTCGACGACACTGTAGCAGAGCTCAATTGGCCCGAGTGGTATCTATTCGCTGATCCTAGGTTGGGATGTCGTCTGCAGTGGCCTCCCTGTTCCCTCCCTCGGCCGTTGATGCCATCGCACGATCCGGCTCGTCGCCTCTGAGTGAAGCGGGCCTGGACAAATATAGCCTGCTCAGACCGGAGCCGCGGCTGCCATCACCACTGCCACCACCGTCTGGTAGACCTGGCCTGGCGCGGTCGCTGTCATCGTCGTCGCAGCAATCGTCGAGCACCGCCTTCCTGAGCCAGACCTACCTGAACGACCGAAACACGGCAGGCGCGGTCGTCAATGAGCAATTTCGCACGAGTCTGCCGGGCTTGGCCAGCATTGCCGGCCTAGGTTCTGCAACGCCGCCTAGCAGCCAAATGGCCGACGGCTATGGTCGGGCCCTACAGAACCCGCTACCGCCAGTGCCGACGCCTGGAATTGCAGGCAACACTCCGGTACGTACTTTGGAGACAATGTCCCTTCTTTTTCTTTTTCTTTTTCTTCTTCTTCTTCTTCCTCCTCCTCTCTACGCACCCCGCATGCAGGCAGGTAGTAGGCAGGCAGTGGAAGGTGATGCAGCATGATGCATTCTGTGCAGCCCTTGCAACAGACCCTTGCCTTGCCAGGCCGTGCCGGAGCAGCGCCAAGACTCTCTTTTGGGCCCGTCGCTGTGCCCTGCAGCATCTCAGAAAGCTCTTATCGATTACACCATCGAGCTTAGTTTTCTCGTCTTATCGCCATTATGATCATGGCTGCGTCTCTGGCGGCAAGCACGACTGACCAGTTGCCCTTTCAACAGCCCGTGTGCCAAAACTGTGCAACCTCGACGACGCCGCTATGGCGACGCGACGAAGCCGGCTCAGTGCTCTGCAACGCCTGCGGCCTGTTCTTGAAGCTGCACGGCCGGCCTCGGCCAATCAGCCTCAAGACCGATGTTATCAAGAGCCGCAACCGAGTCAAGTCGGCGAACCAGGTGCCCAAGAAGAAGGTGAGTGGCCGCTCATCTCGATGTGGGCTGTACGCTGACGCCTCCGGCTCGCCGACAGTATGAGAATGGCCTGCCAGCATCACAGTCGGTTGACATGTCAGCACCGCACAACCATCGCCGCGTGTCGCAGATGGCCGTCTCCGTCACGTCGGAACGATCACACTCGCCCGTCTCTCGAACCAACACGCCGAGCCTCCATCACGACCCCAACATTGCTCCGCAGCACATGTTCGACGGCGTCACGCTCAACGATGGCGCTCCTTTTGCTGGCTCGCCGTCTCTGCCACCGCTGAACCTGGGCCAGCCTTCGCCCAGCAATGTCGAAGGATCGGTGAGCTACGACCAGCTCATTGCCGCCAACACATCCCTACGCACTCGCGTGTCGGAGCTCGAAGTCATCAACATGGTCTACTCGGACAACGAGAACAGTCTGCGCAGTGAGCGAGACAAGGCCATTCGAGAACGCGACGAGCTCCAACGGCAGGTCGAACAGCTGGAGCAGCAGCTGAACAACTCGCCAGAACTCGCTCGGCCGTCCAAAAAGGCCAAGCTGTCCCCAGAGCCGCGTCCGTTAGAAGGATGAGCGGCAAACAACCTAAATGGCTACAAGTCATCAATTGCATTAGCGCCGGTGATACCCACATGTACGAATTTCATTTTAGCATTCGCTGGCTAGAAGTTGCTTTTGCCGTTGGCTAATCACTAACGTCACTCTGTGTGTGTGCAGAGGGGTAGAGAGGGGCGCATCGCCAATTAGACATATTACTCCTTCCAGGCATGGGTATTCTTGCAGGCACAAAAACGATGGTGTGGTCTGTTGGAGTGGTTATTAATGCTATTATGGTGTTATGGATGGCGACGCAGACGGTACCGCCATGGAAAATGGGACCCGCAGGGATAAACAAGTTGACAAAAGGACCCAACTTCTGCTGGTTATCTGATAAGTTATGGCAACTTACAGTATTCTTACAGTTAATGCTGCAATAGCAATCATCCATCATATCAGAAGTGTCGATCTTCCTCGCTTCTGTGGTCAAAACCGGTCTCGGCTGTACACTAGCGAAAAATCTCGCTGCAGTGCTGTAGTTTTGTGGCGTTGGCCGTTGTTCCGAAGCGCCACTGTTGTAATATAGGAGCGGTCGTGGTGCTAATCGTACATCTGATTGTTCTATCTGTTCACCGGAGGGGATTGATGAGTATACCGGTAATCCTTTCATATACGTCTCATCGCGTCCGGAAATTCGACAACTTAACTCCGTATATGCTGAGTCAGTAATTAGTCAGCAGCTCGCGCTGGCGAGCTGTTTGTCGAAATGCTGGGCTAATAATAGTAGTAGTAATAATAGTAATAATAGTAATAATAATAATAATAATAATAATAATAATAATAATAATAATAATAATAACAAGTCAACTGTTTCGAGGAGGATAGTTTGGACTTGGCCAAGGCTTCAAAGGCACTGTAGCCTTATTATAAACTCAAACGAGGCAGACTGATGTTCGATATCGGCAATACTACACGTTACCACACCCACCACATACCGTACCGTAATTAATTAATATATAATAGTTTGGTATACACAGCAACCACAACAACAGTAGCCATAACAATAACAATAACAATAATAATGACAATGACAATGTCCCCCCCACCTATATCCCGCTACCTCGCTCCCACCTCCTTCACACAGCGCGCGCTCGCCAAACGCAGGCCCCTGCCCTACTCGGATAACCCGCAGATCCGCGCGTTGCTGTCCAAACCCTCGTGGAGCGTGCGTCAGCGCCTGCTGCCTAAGCACATCCGCGACCGCGCGCCACGGCCCAGCCAGCTCGAAGGCCGCATGCAGCAGATTACTGAGTCGGCACAGAGACGTACAATCAGACCGCGGTCGCCACCAACAGATGTCAACGAAATCGAGGCAGAAAAAAAAGCGGACAAGGAGGGAGAGACTACGATCAGTGTGGAAACACTGCGCCACCTGCTCCGCCTGAGTGCACTCCCTCCGCCGGCTGAAGACAGCGCGGCAGAGCGGGCGATGCTGCGCGGCTTGCGGAGCCAGATCCACTTCGTGCAGCAGATGCAGCGCATCGATGTAGACGGGGTGGAGCCGCTGGTGGTGATCCGCGACGAGAGCGAGGCGGCCGTCGACGAGGCCCTAGTGGGGCTGGCGGATGAGGAGATCAGGGCGGCCTTGGCGAGCGAGGAGGTTGTTGGACGCGGTGGCCAGTTTGAGAGGAAGCGCAGGAAGCGGACAAATGACAACGACCAGCCGCGGATGGAATGGGATCCGTTTGAGCTGGGTGTGGGCAGCGACAAGGCTAGTAGTGGACGGAGAGCTGGAAGCTGGTTTGTGGTTAAGAAGAGGGAGAAGAGCAGAGGGGAGGAGCAGCAGGAAGGGTAAGATATATAAACCGCGTAGTAGCACCTATCTATATAATAATCGACAGGTGTAAGTACTCTCAATCACTCTTACAGGCCGGCAGCTACCATCAACCCATATCCGACTGTTACAATCGTCAAACACGCCAGAATCGAACTCGGCACGCCCCGCGTCAAAAAGTGCTTGACCTGCAGATACCGCACGCCTGTCTCGGGCACTTCCATCATGATTGCAGCTAATCGCATAGTCAGCGTTTTTGTATGTCTAGAACAAGAGGGGGAAAAGAAATTTGTTGAAAAAACAAAAAAAAAGAGATGACATAAACTCACTCATGTTAGGAAATCCACTTGTTGGCAAGCCCATCGCAGCGCTGCACATCAACGCCCCGCCCATGACCAGCAGATTGGGGTGCGGATTGTCCATGCTAGCGCCAACTTGCTGGATCAAGGGAAGCATGATCAGCGCGGCCACTGTGTGCGAAATGAAGGTGGCCACAACCAGCACCAGGGCAGCGAAGACGACCAACACGCCATAGACGCCGAGATCGACGATGCGATCGGTGATGGCCTTGGCAATGGTGTGCAGCAGGCCCGACGACGAAACTGCCTTTCCCAGACTCAGGCCGCCAGCGGCGAGAATGATGATTGTCCATAGGAAGTTATTAAAGTCCTCCTTGGTCAAAATGCCGGTGCCGAAGAAGAGCACGAGCGGGATGATGGCAATCACGCCCATGTCGCCAAACACGCCTTCGAGCTGGTGGCTGAGACACCAGAGCGCAATGGTGGCAATGGTGACCAAGATGATAAAGTATTGCACGCCGTTGAGCTCGTCTTTCATGCGGCGAATCGGCACAATTGTTGTGCCCCGGCCGGGCTGGAAGGTCACGACCAGCAGGAGCCAAATGAAGAGGATGGTGATGATACAGACGGGCAGCGCGATAAAGAACCAGATCCCCCAGCTCGGCCCCGGGTGCATGTTCTGCAGAGCAATGATGTTCTGAGGGCTTGCGATCGGCGACGCGGCACCGCCAATGTTGGAGGCGAGCGCAATGCCAAGGATCAGCGCCTTGCTCATGTTCGAGTCGGCCGGCAGGTTTCGAAGAATGGGCTGGATGATGGAGAAGCAGAGCACGGGCGCGGCCACATTGCTGATCCACATGGACAGAAACATGGCCACGAACATGTTGGTGATCAGCACAGTGCGTGCTCGAGTGCCCGCTTTCGACAGCACCAATGTCGCCATCAGCTTAGCGATGTGGTACTTTGACAGGGCGGCAGCAATGGTGAAGCCACCTAGCAGTAGCATGATGACCGGCGTCCACATGGCTGCGAAGACTGCTTTGGTCGCCTCTTTCGAGTCCAGTCGGCGATGCGGCTTCTCCTCGGAACGCATGATGTGCAGGATTACCGTGAGGAAGGGCACCAGCAGTGAGGTCACGAAGAGCGGAATCGTCTCGGTCGCCCACAGGAGCGAAACGAAAACAAGCATGGCCAGGCAGTTTTGCTGTTCCGGCTTCTTCATGATCGGAATGAAGAGCAGCAGGAAGAAGATGGCCAAGATGACAATCAGAGCCACGAAGTTGGCGCTCAGCATCCACTTGGGCAGGTACCACCGGCCCATGGGTGTCTCGACAGCTTGGTTCTTCTTCATCTCATCATCGCCCTGCAGCCGCGCGTCCGACGGACCATTGAGCCGGCCGAGGAGGGTCTGGCGGATGCCCAGGTTGGCGGCCTGGGCACGTCTCTCAACCCCAATCATTTCTCGCCACACCGTGTTTCTTTCCCACACAACGTGCTCCCTCAGATGCAGCCGCAGTTCTCGTCGCGCAAGCTGGACATCTCCCTTGGTCACCACGTCCGCGTACAGCTGCTCGGTGTCTTGGATGTGGCCGTCCAGCGTGGTCATGGTAGAGTCCTGGAAGGGATACGACGGGCTGACGACCTTGTCCATGTACGACTTTCGGATGTTGCGGTTGCACACCTTGTCGTACTTCTTTGTCGCCTTCTTGAAGCCCGTCTGGTTGAGCTGGATGAACGACTTGAGCTCACACAGCGACACATACAGATTGACGATTCTCTTCTTCAAGCTGATGCCCGAGTCATACAAGCCCGACAGCTGGCCGGGGTCATTGGCCTCGAGTTCCATTGCCAAGCTGGGCCGTCTCTTCAGCGCCGTCGGGCTTGTCACCGACGCCCGCATATCCCGCAGATCCTCGACCGAGCTCATCATGGCATCTGTCGACGACGACTGATCCCACATGCTCTTGGACCGCTGTTTGGCCAACGGCCTGTCGGCTTTCTTCAGCATCGCCGCCGCTTGGTCCTCGACATCGCTGTCACTCTCGTCCTCGTGTTCCTCAGCCAGGCTAGTGCTTAGCGTCGACGGCCGCCGTCGTCGCCGGAAGGGCGCGGTGACGTCGAAGATGGACTTTGACCGCTGCGACTTGCGCCGGTTCTCCATCTCGACGACCTCGTCCATGTCGAGGCCCTGCGTTTCTTCCTCGTAGACTTGGACATCGCACCTCAGCTGCTCGATCTCGCCGTAGATCTCCAGTTCCTTGAGCCTGTAGAAGGCGCAGACCTTGTCGAGTTCCGAGTCGAGCATCTGCCGGAACGTGGTGTCCGGGTCGAGGCGGCCGCCCAGCAGGGCCTGGTTCTCTTCATCGGGGCCTTCATCTGGCTGGCGGTTGATCTGCTTCTCGAGCGTGTAGATGAGCTTCTTCAGGTTGGAGTACGAGATGTAGTTGTTACTCCAGTCGGGCACCGCATTGAACTGGATGCTGTGCGAGAACTTCATCTCTTCGGCTTTGATGAGTGCTTCGAGCTTGTTGACTCGCTTCTGCAGTCGCCGCTGCTGTCGAGGAGAAAACGGCCCAGGGCTGCCGGTGTGGCCCGCCTGAAGAGGCAGGAGTTGGATGGCGCCAGGAAGGAAGTCGTCGCCCTCACGGGAGGCGAATGGAAGAAAACGCAGCCGTGTGCGGGCTTCGTTGGCTTTGTTCATTCATTTGCATCCATGCGGAGAGCAGACGGCACTAAATAAGATACAGACGGGTAAAGCTGAGGATTGGGTCACAGGCAGTATGTTAGGTAATTGGATCGATTTTGGTGGCTTACCAATGGCTGTCGTCGTCGCTTGTCACTAACTTCCTAGGCATAAGATCGGTTATCTCCGCACGACTGTCCAACTCCCATCCCTCTCCCATCTCCAGTGCCTCTCAGCCTCTGCGGACGCTCCTGGACAAGATACTAGGTATATTATCATATATAGAAGACTATGATATGATATCTACTAGTGCCACGCCAAGACTGAATGCATTCATGAATCGCATTCTGAGAAAAGGAAGCCGTCGGCGATCAAGGCCGTTAGCCATTTCGCCGAGACCAACAATCTGCTTGACCTGGTCAGATTGAAGTCTTGAAGAGCAATGATGACAACGGTGGTGTGGTGTGTTCAGCTTTTCAAACTAGACGCGGAGAAGGCCTTGACCACTTGAGGCCTTGACCACTTGAGGCCTTGACCGCTCAAGGCCTTGGCCTGTCTGAGAATGCGTGTTGAATACTGTATGGATTCTAGGTGGCCGTTAGTAATATCCTTGTCCCTTGCCTCCTCTCCTTGGTGGCCCTCCTCCGGAGTTCCTTCCACCGCTCCTGCCCGAGGTGTGCAGGAAGCTGCGCGAAGGGTAGACTGTCCGGGTGGTTGAATGCCCACAACAGCAACATGAACAGCCACATGCTCCCCGACTCCTCGGAGTGCCTCACTAGGCGAGATAGCTCCATAGCCTGCTGGCCTGACATCTGTGCTTCTCCGTCCTCGGGCACGGTCTTAAACATGTCCAGGTTCCGGAGATACCTCTGTAAAACCCCGCGAGCTTCTTCCTTGTGCAGGAAAGTGTCGTATAGATAGGGATAGCTTGACGGAAAACATGTAGAGGGGTGAGGGTGCAAAGATACGGTAGTGGAGTGGCAAAGCATTAGCAGGCAGAAAGCTTGGCGATGCCCCTCCCGGTAGTTAACTTACCGTAGCGGTAGTTTTACTGACCTTCGGCTCATAGCTTGATCATGATCAGATAGCATCATCATGATCAGATTCCATCATCATCATCATCATCATCAGATAGCATCATCATCATCAGATAGCATCATCATCATCATCAGATAGCATCACCTTCATCAGATAGCATCATCTTCATCAGATAGCATCATCTTCATCAGATAGCATCCCCATCATCAGATTCTCTCATCCTGCTAGCCTTTTCGGCTATGACCATCAGAGACACCTGCTCATGTGAAGGTGGTGCTGGTACATCTTACTTGACTATACTTCCTTCTCTATGAGCGCGGTCCTTGGCCCCCGATGCGGTGTTGAATGCTCCTACATCAGCTAATTGTTACTGCTTCGATGCACCATCTTGAGAATGAACTTGTGTTTCCTAAGAAGCCTTGCAGCCCTGTCACATGTCGCCTAGTTTGGCTGTTTCAGGTACGGCCGCGACAGCACTTCGCTATGAGCCTGCCTAGATTGATCATACTGCCCTCAAAAGTTATCCATGCATTTAGCCTAGAACGACAGGTATGTTGATCTCAATTCACGGTTTAATATCTCGTTAATATCCCCTTTCGATCTATCTCTTCTTGAGCATTTATGGCCTGGTCTCGCAACAATATTTCAGTGACTCCTTAGTTAGCCTTCCGTTTTTAGTTTGCAACCGCTCGATTATGCCACCTGTATCGGGGTCTGGTTCTGACAACTGTCACGTTCGGGTAGTTTCGTCCTCCCAACTCGTACTCGTCGATTAGGACACATAGTTGCCAGCGTTTCACAAGCCACACACCCTCATCTTCACTTAGGTGCCATAGGAAAAGGAAAAGGCTGCTGTTGCCAAAGTTAGATGAAGTCGCCAGAAACATGGCCGAGCCGAACTGCTTGCTCTAGACCGCTATAGTCAACACACACGACTGCAAGTAACAGACACATGCTGAACGCCGGAATCCTGGCTAAGATTCCAGTCTTTTTGCGAGCGGTTAGGGTAGTCTGGATAACCAAGCAAAGTCACCCAGTGACTGTCAATCCGATAGCTGGCCTTGAATGATTGTGACAAAGGTAGAGGTTGTGTCCTTGATGACGATGGTAGTGATGGGATAGATAGAGCTTACCTATCCGCACACAGTGACATAGAGACAAGTATCGCCAAACTGAATGTTGTGCTTGATGCGGGAAGTGCTTTTGTGACATAGGAGCTCTAACTCGGTCTATACTCCCCTCATGTGGTAGCAACCGCAAGCATTCATCATCACACCGAAGCATAATCAGCACTATGAGATAATTCGCATGCTGCGACTGCGACCACCGTATCAGCTTCTATCTTTGCTCAGTTGCGCAATTCTCTCGAACACAATCTTCAGGCCACCTTTCTTCTGATCAACGAGCAAGGAGTCATGGTTCGCCTCCGGACACGTCGAAGTAGTAAAGTCAACCTTCCCCTTCACCTCATCCGCTTGCCAGCATTGCTCGAAGTACTTCTGTCCGCGCTTGGCGATCATGATGTCTGACCCAGCGAAGAATGCTTCAACACTCACCTTCGCCGTATCTGGCTCATTACTACCTAGTGCTGCTTCGTTGTCGGCTATCTTGCGAATGCAACTCGAGTAATCCGCCGCCTCGCCCCAGACAGCATCGTCGTACTTCCGGAGACAAAGTTTCACTTCTTCGTTAGCACCAGTGTTGCTCTCTGCAAATTGGTACTTCGTCGAAAGCTTCTTGATGAGTTTAGCTGTGTCTTCATCGAAGCCGTATTGCTCCAGCGGAGTGGTGGAAGTTGATGTCTCTGTTCCGGGGATGTCTGTGCTAGTTAAGGAAGAGAGTAGCGCTGCTGATGACGACAGGATCCCTCCAGACCACGAGGCACCGGGTAAGATCTTGTTATTGATAAAGGTGTTGATACCGGCCCAGGAGTCGAGCAGGCTGGTCGGAAGTTTGGCAGCGATTGTCGGGAGAGTGGCGTCCGAGTGGGCGGCCGGTACAAAAGGCGCTATTGGCGTTGTCAGCTTCATCTAGGAGGGAGATCATCCAACCATCGGGTACGAACCCAAGAATGCTACATAGGGTGCCTTCGGGTCAAGGAAAGAGCGGTGATGGAATAATGTGTTGAGTGTGTATACAGTCCCAGCTGAGTGGGTCACCATGAAGACATGCTTGACGTCGAGTCGTTGCAGCAGAGCTGGGACTGTTTCGAGCCAGATGCTCATGCGAACGTCGATGGTCACTGATGTCGAGCCTCCGAAGCCCGGTCTAGCGTATGCTCAGTTGGAGTCATTCGCAGCAAAGAGTACCATCATCTCGGGCATACCTATCGACACATATGACCCTTACACCACAGTCTCTTGCCAGTTTGTCGAAGTGCAAAGAATTCCATCGCGTACCAAACATTGGACCGATGAAGAGAATGGCTGGAATGCTAACATTGTCGAAATTCGTCGTCGTTGAATATGTGACCTTAAGCTTAGAGTGGTTTGCAGTCCCCGGAAGCCATAGAGATTGGTGGAAGTGCTTCATGCATATTATGCGGATTGCTTGGTCCTCTGGTGAAATGGACGTCATCGCTGAAAGTTGGAATGCTATCAAAAGAGGAGGAGCTGAGCAGGACAAACAGCAAGAAACTGCCTCCAGGTTTGCTAAGCGCACACGGGTTTTGGCCGGGCTCCCTAGGCTCTGTTGATCGTGCCGAACATTCAGAATACCGTCAATGAACCAGAAATCCTTCTAGAGCCGTCACCACCGTCAAAGGAGGCGGTGCTCCCAGCCCGCAAGCATACCGGAAGGGCAAGAGATTTCTCAGCAACGACTTTAACGTCGTCCACAATCCACCACCTTCCGGCCAGACGCATCCCGCTAACTAACTAGTATCGCATGTGTCCTACTCACTTCAGTCTTCCATTTGTCACCCAGTTAAGCTCCATATTGCTCAAAACAATAGATCCTGCATCGCAAGAAGATGTTCGACTAGATAGAGCTCCATTTAACTCTGTTCCGTCAAGAATATAAGGCTGAGAGTCTAGTAAAGGCAAAGCTTGATAAGTAGGCTGGTGCTTAGAGGTAGCAAGGGCCTACAGAGGAAGATCTAAGTTATATGTGCTGCCCTACAGCTATAGATTATTAATGAAACAAGTCAGAGGGGCTAGGTAGATCCGGCCTAGCTAAGACAGTGGTCTTCTAGTGTGACATACCTAGGATCCCGCCTAGGTCGCACATTGCCAAAGTCAAATGAAGTAGGCAGAAAGCTGACCGAACTCTCGCTGCTAGAAGGACCGAAAAGTGAGATTATTTCTTTCCCCTGGAATGGGGATTTATTTTCGAAAGGCCCCTTCTAACCTGGGCTACGTGGTGACCCCATATCTAATACCTTAGTTTCAAGCAAACTAGGGCAGCCGCTCAGATGGCTCACTGAGTTGCGACCGGCCTAGTATGGCGCCAGCTCTCAAGTGATTTGCGGAGCCGAAGATGATGTGACCTCGCAGACTCCTCTCCTGGCCCATGCGTCGGACGCATTCAGCTTCGTCACCAGGTTAGGTACCCAGCTTAATGGTTCGTTGCTCCATTCCACCACTTCGAGGGCCCGGCTCTGTTCCAAGGGACCCAAAAATGGTAAACCACCGTTCCGAGCAATATACGCCTTGATTCCGGTTGTCATATCCCATGATGGGTCAAACTTGTCTGCGAAGCCAATCATGAGCCATTCAGCATCGGATGGACGGAAGTAGATGTGCTCAGTCTCCACGTCGGTGCCGCGCGGTTTGTAATTGCTATGCCATGACTCGGGAATCTGGAGAGAATAGCGGCTACTCTCACTCTTTATTTCTTTCATTGCATTTCGTCCAATGAAGTGTCAACGAGCCATAATGGAAGCTTGTTCGGTGGTATTAAGCCAGCTATGATGAAGTCTTCGTAGAGTTCGCTTGGTACAAGGGGACACAAGGCATTTTGCCAAAGTTCCAGCAACTTTAGTATATCGACCTTGTTCTGGTGGTATAATTCGATCGTCTTCCCCAGGATCCCAAGTGTAGCCAGCCAATTGGAGCGACTTGGTGCATGAAAATTGATGTCCAGCAACAATCCTATTCCTGCTCAGACCGGTAATGCCGTCTTGTAAGGCTTTCCAAGGTCAAAGTCAATTTTCGCCTTCCAGAACAAAGCCCTCGACAACATACGTCTTAGATCAACTTTCTTCTGGAGCCTTGCTAACAGCGAATTCCAGTACATCGAGCAAGGGCTTCAGATACCAGTCGGCCCCAGAGAGATCCTGCGCCTGAATATGTGCTCTGCTAGGTCATGAGAAGCTTTATAAACGTACGTCATAGCCTCAAGTATTATTCCACCCTCGTGCATCAATTCTCGGAGTAACCCGATACCTTCTTTCGCATAAGATGCAGCGGCATTGTTCTGTCCAGTAAGTCACAGGGAGTGTGCTGTGTGGATGGCGTAGTAAGCCGCGAGTTCTCCAAGTATCATCCGAGTCGTATGACTGGTCCTCCAGCGACTTCTCGATGGTTTTGAACAAGTCTTGTTCGTCACTGTTTTGGAGAAGCCCGAATGACTCGAAATAGCAATTAACCAGGGCTTCGCGAACGAGAGGATTCATCGAAGGAGACGAGAAGTAAGGGGCAAGTAAAATATTACGCTGAACCCTGTTTGTGTGGCTCCGATATAGACGAAGTGGCGGCTTATGGGCATAGCTTAATTGCAAATTCCGACTGTGATACCAAAATCTCACGTCGAGTCGAGGCCATGGCTGCTGTAGATAGCTGTCAAAGCTAGATTTGTTAGAATCCGGAATATAATCATACGCCTCCTCACCAATCACTTGCTAATCACGTCTGATTAAGTTACAAATTGCTTACTAATCATTTATGGAAGATTGCGGAGTCAACGAGTATTGCGAAGTATACGCGAAAGATATATACTCAGGAATCCTCGCCTGTTAATGGATAGAATAATCAAATATACGATTCCCATAGCGACCGATCCTACTCTTTTACAAGATTCTTCCAACGCGAGGCTTGCAGGCCACGTTCTCCCTCTAGATATCTGGCGATAAAAATCGACATGGTCCCGTAGAAGTCGAATAAATCGAGTTTCAATGCAACTTCTAACACAGTATCCAAGTCTTTTGGCAGGGAGTCTTGCTTGATTTGACCGTGAGAGCGCGCACTGGAATCTGCATAAATTCGTCAAGCTTCCTCATCACTTGAGGGAGCTCTTTTTGGGCATGATCCTGCAAAGACTTTTCATGTAGAAGCTCTCTTTCTGCTGCACCCAGTAGAAGTAATCCTTCAGTTCTGTGTGAGTTGTTTATATCCATGTATAAGAAACGATGTGAGCTCACGGGCTTAGCAAGTGCCGAAGCTGATGTGAAAACCCTCAAAGCAAGTGGTAAGACTACACAATGCAACATAGGCACAGACTGAGCAGACTGTCATACTTGTCATTTTCAAGGACTATATTACTAGGGTATACTCTAATAAGACATATATGTTCGCCTCCAAGTCGCCCTGTGGAGCTAAGCTTGGCACCAGGTGACCGCTGTAGCGGAACGTTACATTATCGGATAACATTGGCAAGAAAATCCTATTTACTTTTCACTGGGTATAAGCATATATATCTCCATACCCACTTTAACTCTCACAATCGGCCATAGGATATGGAGAACAGCGTTCCCCGTTCGCTCAACGAACTTAAGCCATATGCCGGTAGGTTAGTAGTTGGGTGGGTGACCACCAGCGAATCCCTGCTGCTGATTGTTTTTTGTTTTTTGGTTTTTAGGTCTATTTTGTTAGTCTATTCCTAGACAACAGAAGGGGTACCATAGTTTGGTTTTGAGCAGGTAAGTTACACGAAGCGTAAAGTCTTTAGGCTACTAGAGTCCTCGGTGCCATAGGACGAGATTGGGAAGAGGGCATGTGTGTGCATAATTGATAATAATTTTTACAGTCGAAAGACCTGTCCGAGCCAGAAAATCCTGGCAGTCTGTTTATACCATATTCTTCAGATGATACCCTCAGTCAGATAGTTCTAGTTGTAGTTCTTGAGACTTTTACCATCCTTTTCATCCTCGGCTGGCTTTCCAACATAGGTGTAAGTTCTGGCATCAAAATTCAAGAATTTTGGGTTTGGTCGCGAGCCAATTCGGTCTTCCAGCTTGTAGGAGGCGCATGTGCAAACTAGGCTATCAAAACCCTCGCGAGCATCAAAACCGATAATGTCTTCCAATTGCGCAAGGATTTTACATAGCCCCAAGATGATTGGCAGGAGCCACAGTGAGCTGATTGACTTCGCGACCTCAACTTCTTGTTTGACCCAGGGCAAAGCAGCGGAGTTGGGAGACAAGAGCAGGATTGTTGAACGCACATGCCAAGATCTCTCAGCACGTGACCCTTCCGATCAACTATGATCGCATATAGTAAATCGACCGTGTCTATAGTGCGACGATGATCATACTACTCAGCCCAACGTTACATGCCGATATCGCAAAAGCATCCGAGGTGCACATATATATCTAAGTGACGGCACCTCTTTAGATAGAGATATAGAGACAATCAATCGATCATAGCACTGCAGTTTCGGACGTATCATTTGTCCAACAAGGATGATCAGGTGATATCCACCAATAATGCTAAAAAGATCATCTTCCCTGTTGTTCGAATGTCAAAGACATTGCGCCAAGTCTTGATGCCATCTTCTTATAGAAGGCGTTTCGACAGAAAGGCGTCTGTTCGGTCTAATGTGCTGTACGAGATGAAAACGGACTTCAACGAACTGGTGAATAGTCAGGTGTGCATCAAAATTCCAACAATCAATGCGGAGACAATTGCAATCGCGGCCGCCACTAATATCTACCGGACGACTCCACTGGAAGTCATGGCAGTCGTCTCAAACAACTGGAAACAGGAACTTGGAATCTTGAATGGACCTTCTAGAGCTTCCTTCTACTTTGTTAAGAATTGTGGAAGCATTCAGCCTTGCTGTTTTTCAAATGCGTGATTTCCAAAGTCACCGAACTTTAGTTGGAGCTATGACTTTTGAAGCCGATAGGACTAGAGTCTTCCTAAATGCACAATTATTTTTCTGTTGAGATATTTGAGTATTTGGGAAGAATGCGAGAATATTCTTGTGTGCACCTTGAGTGGAAGGGCAGCTCAGTTCACCTACTAACGCCAAGCCGCAGGATCCGAGACTCTGCAGGATCCGAGACTGCTGCCATTTTCCCTCCCCCTACTAAAATCA